>JABUQX010035554.1:0-38333 GCA_015478945.1 Trachelipus rathkii | reverse complement strand
ATACCAATAAATCAGATTCTTTATCTTCGATTCTAGACAAAGCAAGATTCTTTGGTAACATGCGAAAGTTGGATCATGGATAACCCTGCGAACGATTCTATTTTTATTTATAACAGAATAGGAACTGCGAGAAAAGAAAGAGGATTTGACATACGAAAACAAACTGATCATTTTCTTATCATTGTGATAGCGGAAGGACTTGAATTTACACATTTTATTTAACATAGTACCATCTATTACTGTACTAAGGACATTTGCAAAAAGAACATTTGACATTGAATTTTTCTCACTTACAAGTGGAATATCATTAGGCGGCGAAGTTCCGGCCTGAGAACGAATATTAACGGAGAGAATGGCACTAGAATAAGCTTCGAACTTAACTGTGTTCGGCAATGACAATTCATAACATTGATCGTTATAAATACATAATTCATGAACAAAAGATTCATCTTCAAAATTAAGATGTCTTAAATTGGACGGAGAACGAACGAGATTGACATTGGATTCTTCAAAAAGTGGATGCGATTTATCGTACATGCGAGGATCAATACTAGTTTTTGGATCATATATTAATGGATCATAAACAACTAAAGGGATTTGTGTGCATCCAATACTTTCGTTCATGTATAAACACTCATTTTTGAAATCGAAAACGACAGGTAAAGAACCTAAAATATCCGTACCAAGAAGCATATTTCCGCTGAAAGAACATTGATCTCCGACAACAATTGCATGTATATTAAACAGACGATTGTTTAACAACATTTGGAGTTTAACACGTCCCAAATTGGGTACGTGTTACCAGACGTAGATTTCAGAACTATGTTGTTTTCTATCTTGAATTTGAGAGGATATAACTTCTTTTTAAACTCTCGGAATACTTCCATCTTAGAAGCGGAGACCCACGACCCCCCAGATCTATGTACGAAGTTATCCCATATATAAACTCATATTCGACCGTCAAATCGATTTTAACATAATAACTTTTCCCGATAAGAGGAGTACTTTCAACACTATTTACATTAGTGAAACACGAATTTGAATTGACTATATTTACAATATTAGCCTCTAAATTGGACATCACCACATTGCGAGACTGAGAATGCGTGGTCCCATTCAAAAAAAAATGACTCCTAGACGAAGAAGAATGAACAGAATTACGAGAGGAACGATGCGGATTACGCAGATTTGCACAGCGGTTCCGGGAGAAATCGGACGGCAGATGCGGATTAAATTGGGTAAATTCATTACCAAATGAGGTATTTTTCTCATATTTATTATAAAAACTTACATCAGGATCATAATTAGGATCCAAAAGACTCACCTGGACTTCAGGATCTTCACTTTGAAAAACGATTACGCGTGCGGAGATTCATTTCTCAACTATTCTATCCGTGTGTTCGTACCTCGTTTCACCGTAATTAAATGCGTATTTCGACCCCTATTACATATTGTCACCTTGAGTATGAAATTTGTCATATTTTTGACCCTGATTCCCATTATAATGACTTCTGGAATAGTTTTGAGCGTTGTCAAAACGTGAATTTGACCCTCCTTGAAAGGACGGATTTTTACCAAAACTTGCTTGGCTATGATTAACACTGGAGTGTTTTTGAGGATAATTATTACTATTTTTAGAATAATTGGAATGATTTGACTGATTTATAACCCTATAACGACGTAAACCTTCCTCTGAAAGAGGTTGCCAAACTGTGCCCCTACATTTAGCTTCCGAACCCCTGGAATGACTTTTTAAACACAAACTACAGACATGGGCGAAAGATTACAGGCGGGCAGTGCCGTGTCCATGTATTTCAACACCGCCACAGAAACAATGGTTTTCTACTTAGGACTCCTAGCACAAAATTTTCACATTGGTAAATGAGAACGATCACGCATAAAAACTTGCTACTTTTGGACATTATAAGACTGAGAGTGGAGGGAGAAGCGAGAGGATCCTTTCTCAGTGTGCGTTGCAGTACACCGGGCTAGATTGAACAGAATCTCGATGCGTTTCTGTGGACGAAGAAACATACGCTTCACCATTCATTTAAAAACACTGTGCTACGAAATACGTGCTGAACCTGTTGAGGTATGAGTTGATCTATTGCTTGAATTCTTCGTGGTATGTCTTTCTGGACATGAGGCTTGACATTCGATATAACTGAGAAAGATAGAGAAGACACGCTGTTGTCACTATAATTTTATGTTATGTAAAACTCAGCAGAATTCTAATTGAAATGACTGTAATGACTTCTGAACCTCTGTTAGGAACTCAGGTAATGAATGATTAGTTGACCATTTGGTACCTACAAAATCACTGAACGTTTCGAACGTGGATTTAGAGACAAGCGGATTGAGAACTAATGAAAGATCATTTTTAAACGACTCCCAGGAAACAGCTCCCCTAAGTTCTGGCGTACTTTGCACCAAATAAGCGACATTCCCTTCTTTCTGAGAGACAAACCTTATGTAGGCCCTCAATTTTTCTATATCGCTTGTAATTCCTTCATCTGCGAAGTAAGCGTCAACAGAATTGAACCAATCGGATAATTGAGGTCCACACCAATTATTATTAACAAACCCAATTAGCAGAGGAATATTCGGACGTGAGTGTGACAATCTGTCAATGTTGAGAACCGGACGTTGCATGGTCTCAGAATTAATGGAAGAATCAGCCGAAAAATATTTTGAGCAACGTTTTCGTCAGCAGAATTATTTTACATCAGATAACTATATATATCGCATTAGGACTTATCAGAGATGTTATCAAATTGAGAAATGTCGATCAGTGGGACTATGAATGACAGATATTAAGAAGAAATGGAAATGACACACAAAGAAAACATATATAAACGAATATTATGAAACAAAACTTACAAACTGCACTCTTCCTGTTGACTATTTCGATATACTATATGTGACGTCTAATGTGCATACACAAGAAAATATTAAAAGAGAAATCATTCAAAAAAAAAAATAATAATAATAATAAAAAATAATAATATATAATATAAATAACCAGTCCCTGTCTGACCCGGCACCTATTTGGGCGGTCAGAATCCTTCTTGCGAATTTTTGTGAATCCACTGAATGCTTCGATAATAACGAACGACGTCCCGATCGAAGAATCTCAAAAGTTTTCTTTTCTCCACAAACGATTTCTAGGGCACAATAAAGAAAATTAATACAATAAGAAATGATATATATATATATATATATATATATATATATATATATATATATATATAATGATATATAGTTACTAATAATATATTATCTACCTTCCCTTTTGAATTGGGGAAGAAAGCTATTTTTTATAGCGCTGATACGATTCACCCTCGCAGATAGCACACTTCAACCGCATACAATCCTTAAACGAGGTGGGAGATTGTTCTTTGAGTTATGCAAAGATCTTTCTTGCTCCTTTTTCTCATGCTCTTTTTTTGGCATTTTACCAAAAAAAAAACAGAATATGACTGCAATATATAATTGCCACAAAAGATTCCCCAAGTGGTTCTCGTCAAGACAATATTTCCCCGAAAAATAAATTTCACACATTCGTGAAGCCTAAACAATTACTCCACACGCAAAATTCCAGAGCTTCATTTGAAAACTGCAGTCATCTGTTAACATACCCCAATCAATAATGGAATATATATATAATACAATATATAATATATATATATAATATAATATAATATTATATATATATATATATAGACATCGAATATCATTTCAATATAAACAATTATCATGAGTATAGCAAATTTATTATACCTCATACATATGATACATATCGATAAATTGATTTTATATAAAGAAGAGAGAAGAAAAAAAAAATAACACAACAATTGTTTTCTCAAATAAGAAGTTTACCGTTATGAAAAATTTCTCTTAATTAGCGGTGAATGAAACCAGTAATAAACCAGACTTCGTCGTCGATGAGGAGGAAATCGCTAGCTCCAAAGGCTGTTTATTCTTCCAATGAGTTGTTGTAAGTAGGATTTCCTCCTGTTACAAAATGCAAAAAAAAAAAAAAACAATTCTTACAAACTATTTATAATACTATATATATATAAAAGATGTTTCCAACAATGTTTGGAACAGAGAAATTTATTTAGAAAATATTATAAACAAATACATCGTTAAATGAAAGACAAATATATTTTTATGCGTGAGGCTACTATAAACAACTGACGTCATCAACACTAGACGTGCCGGAACCAATCAGAGCGAAGAAGATTTATTGACATATAACTGCGCATTTACATAAAAAAAAAAAAAATGATTTTCTTTAATAAAATAATGACTATTATTATAATAAAGAAAGAATGTTTTATCTCGATAAAATATTTATTAATACAAAACAAAAATGGATATTTTCACAGACCTCTATTTCCCAGTATACCTTAACTTTTGATACAAACTATTTTTAAATCCTCTGATGTATCAGCAATAGATATCCTCATCTATAATGGAGGCGAAATGGATGTCGTAAAGAATACTTCTAAATGGAGAATGACAAATCTTGAAGAAAAATCTTGAAGGAAAATCTTGAAGTAAAATAGGCATCTACGTATAAAAACCACTTCTTACGGTCGCCATCAATCTTTTGATTGAGAAATAAATAATCTTCAGTAGATATCTTAGCGTAGAAAATAATAAATAAAAGACAAGTTTCTGTCACAGGAACACCAAAGTTCTGACACGGTTACAGCCAATTCTTCTTTCCCTGTTTCTATAACTCTTTTATATTACAGGTCTCTTTTCTTTTTCAGACTCGTGTGAAACCTACATGGAAATTATCGGACTCCAGAAGATAGATCCTTTTTGGCTTTCAACCTGTGAACTTACGCTAGAACAAGAATATCTACGCTCGGACGAAATGAAAAAAAGATGCTTCAAAGACTTAGGAGAATAATAGTGGACTTCGTTTTAAATGAGTTTTAATGATTTAATACGTCATATATGCCTTTTCAATAAATGATACTTAAAATATATATTGATATTCCTTCCTTTTATTTTACACAAATATCTTGATAAATGTCTTCTTAAAATTACAATAATTCTTAACTAAGATGCAATATGCTTGAGAAATATATCTGTACAAAATAGTTCATTGAATAAAATATATGAGTCATAAAATATTAAACAGATTTGAGTGGGAGAGATTTGAGTAAGATTGGTTGCGTTTTACCTGAAATGCCAGCCGGATGAGATATTATTATTCTTCAGTAATAAAGGAATTAGATTATGGAGAATCTTCACTTGCGTTTATTTTCAAACAAGGATCAATTAATTATATAAGAATAAGATGCAAGACTTGATAATCTAACTTGTAGAAATCGAGATAATGGAAGAATGTCTCTTCTAGACATATAATAGACAAAGAGATTTTTTGTTGATAATTCACAAAGCATAAATATTGATTTGGCTGCATGAATAAATAACAAAACACTTCTTAGTATTTCATAAACACAAAACATAGGCTCGGAGTTACAATATCCCCACTCCGCTAGAACCTGAACGAAACACAACCTACTCTCACAACACTCAAGAAAGGACTCCCTTCATACTATGCGTTGCAGACTTCTTATACATTTTCATAGCGACGCAAGCATCGTACTATTTACTACAATAAGCCAATTACGAGAAGTATTTGTTTTTATTAACTTTACAAGATGAGATAATATATATATATATATATATATATATATATATATATATATAATTTATATTTAATTCAGGAATATATATATATATATATATATATATATATATATATATATAGCATATATATATATATATATATATATATATATTATACAGTAATTTATATATAATATATATATATTATTATATATAATATATATATATATATATATTATATATATATTTTATATATATATATATATATATATATATATATTATATATATATCTTATATAGTTCATAATAATGATTGTTTTTTGTATGTTCCTTAACGTAAAGAGAGACACGAAGCGGAGAGAGATGCTAGAGAGTCAGAGGAGAGAATTTTAAAGATGAAACTTGAAGCGGAGGAACAACAGAGACAGCACAATGCAACGATAGCTTCTCAAACTACTACTCGCTCAAACATAGCTCCTTTAGAAAATAAGCTCCCAAAACTCAAAATCCTAAACTTCGATGAAAAGGTTAATATTATCGAAGATTATTTAACTCTTTTCGAAAAACAAGCCCAAGCAAATTCTATTCCTAAAGAAAAGTATGCACATTTACCAGGTTTGGTCCTTACTGGAAAAGCAGTAAAGGCGTATAATGATATGGCAGTGGATGACACCACAAATTATGATATGTTAAAGAAGGCTCTTTTGGTGCGTTACGATTTAACATGGAGAGTGGTTATTGCGCCAAATTCAAATCGATGTCTCCTACAGAACATGACAATCCTGATGTCTACATGAAAAAGATTCTTGACGCCCTTAAAAACTGGATTGCAGCTGCTGACATTAAAGAAGGCGTCAAAGAGTTATTAAAGTTTATTACAGTCAACAAATACATGACAACGGTACCTAAGGAGTTAGCCTTGTTTCTCAAAGAAAGAAATGAGAAAGAGATGACAAAAAGTCTCTAGCTCAGAAAACTATTTACAAGCTCATAAGATCAATTTAGTGCCACAGAATAGTCATGAGTAATTTTAAGAGTAGACAGAGTAATAATTTTAGTAAATATCAAGAAGGAAAGTCCACACACCACAACCAGTCACTGCATAAGAATAATGAGTCGGCCAATGTTGCCAAGGGCAATGATAGTAAAAGAAACAGTTATAAAAGTTCAAACGAGACCAGGAACATTGTCACATATTACAAGTGCCAGCATAATGGACACATAGCAAGAGACTGCCATGTACCACCATACAGTAATGGTGATAGAGGGTTTAATACCTTCAATAATAGTCAGAAAGATGTGGGAAAGACGGCTGTGGCATCCGCGAAGTAATCCGCTGAGGATAAAGTCTTGTCAGTGACAAGTGAAGAACCACATCAGTCTGCAGAATTGTGATATCGGTGGAGACAGAGGAAGACTCTTCTCGTCTGCCTTAGTATGATGGCTAGTAACGCTATGTTTCGGATGTGTTAAGGAATTCAGGATGTGAATGGCACGTCCATTCTAGACAAAGGTTCAATGCCTGAAGAAACTACACAGGAGGAATTCACCAATATGCGACTTCTTGACAACACTGTTAAGAAAGTTCCACTAGCTGACCTGATACTGGATACTCCATATTATGTGGGAAATGCGACGGCTGTAGTAATGCCAGACATCGTCTACGACTTGATTCTGGGTAATATTGATGGGGCATTAGTCTAGGGTTGGGAAAAAAACGTTTTTTCAAATGTTTTTTCATGTTTCTTTCGTTTTATTTCATGAATTATTTTAAAAATAGAAAAAGGCTAATATGATATTTCACTTTGAATATTTCATTTTTCAAATTATAAGGATACTTGAAATTAAACAATATTCCATTATGATTTATAAGAGAACACCTTTCTTCTTATATTTTTACTTTCAATTTGTCTTTATCCCTTATTACATATTTCAACAACCATCTTTGAGATAGTGTAGGTCACTGTGACTGCATATCTCTCCTTTGGTTAGGCCTGGTCTACTTAATACACTAATACAAAGGCCATAAATTCCCTCACATACATGACATTGTTTGTAATTCAACTGTTCATTGAAAATAGTCCTAATCTCATTTTATAATATATTAATAAGAGTGACTTAACGGTTAATCGATACTTTTCGATATAATCGTATACTTTACTCCACTGTGTTTTAGATATATGAGTGAAAGCTACTTAAATCTCCGAAACAGACATTACAAGAAGAAAATGAATATGAGATAAAACATTTGAACATTTATCTAAATTCTAAAATTATGAATATAATATTGATCCATAGTAGTTCTGCCAACAGTGAAAGTAGTAAAAATAGAACTGAGACTATTACTTTTGTCGTGTCTTAAAATCAATCTTTATGCTTGTTGGAGATTGACGTATGGTGGAAGTTACTAGGGTGGTCGAAAGGATGTAAGATTGATTTTGTTTTAGAACTTGTATTTGAACTTTTTTCTTATTTAGTGAGCGAGTTCGTGCAATTATGAAACAACTTCATCTCTCATTTCGGAACAGTGATCGTAAGCTAATACTAATTACATTTGGATTTCGAAAATGAAAGTTTGAACTAAAGTGATACACCTAACTGAATATCTCTCAGGTTCAAATTATCACAGAGAGTATAATTCGTAGTCAGAAATGAGCAGTAGAGTGAAGTGGTATGCAGGAAAGTGAGTAAGAACCATGTTAATCACTCACTCTTTATAGGCGTATAAAAGTTAGCTAACTATTCATAATTCATCTCTCTCAAGATGGCGCTATGATTTCTTCTCCAAAATACTCGAATATCTAAATTTTTCAAGATGATTCAATTTTAATATTAAACTTTATTACTATAAGTCCTCTTGCACTACCGCTTGGCATACGAAACATAGCAGAAAAAGTCTACTTATTGATTGCATGGTTACTATAGAGTCGGTCTTTTCATATCTTATATGCTCACTATGTAACTTACAATCTAGAGTACATGGTTCATCTTACACCTGATACGTTTTATTTGCACGTGAGTTGCCCGGTTGTGTCCCATTCTATACATGAAATTCTGATTAAAAAATCACACTCTTCATGTTGTGTTTGATAAACAAATATGTTTATTTATAAAAGAGAACTGTAATACTTAGAAATGTAAAGGAATCATTATGAAAACCATAAATCAACATAAAATGAATATCAAAATTCAGAATAATAAAATAAAAATATGGAAAACCCATAAAATTTTTAAAGCACAAAAAATCACAGGGCACATACTTCCGCAATCACTTGTCTGTGAACATTAACGAATATGTTTCCGGCTACACATGGATAAAATTTCCAATGTGTTCGAGCAATGATTTAGCTAAAAAAATAATCACATATTATATGTTCGCCCGGTCTCTGTTACAAATTTCATGATCAAATTCTACCACATTTATCTAACTTTAAAGTATGTATTAAAAATAACTTATATAAAATAAAATTAAATAACTATAATTTCACTAGTTTTGTTTTTTCCTGTTTTATTAACCTTTTTTTTTCATGAAAAAAAATCAAAACCTAATTTATCTTTACTGAAAAAACGAGCTTGTTTTTTCCTTTCCCAACCTACTTCCAATGACTATACCCTCACAAAATGAAACTGATGCAAGTGGAGGATTATAGAGAACCGTAGTGCAGTTCTGAATGATACCATGCAGCCCAGAGGAGACCGCAGGAATTGCAGAAAGTAACTCCTTGTGAGAAGTTATATGTTATTTGTCCAAGACGCTTACCCGGAACAAGAGTTAGGTAAAATTCTTATCGAGAAGCATAGAGAGTGCATAGTCTCTTTCTAGTGTTCGGCCATATGGTCCAGTCCAGATCTAGCTATATATGAAAAAGGTAGTTAAAGTTGGAAGATGTATTATTGGGTAGACGATTAATTTGTGAAGATACTAACCCTATTGTGTGAATTCAGACGGGTGTTGTCAGATACCAACAGAATGGAAGCAAACTCCCGTAGATAGCAACAACGTACACCCATTTGGTATATATATAGTCTGTACAGTTGATCACACACATCTAATCATATCTACTCTATTGAACAAGGTACTAGACTACTCGAGAAGTCCACATGTAGAGTGGATCAGATATGTCGCACGAGGTAATGGAAATATGTTTCTAGCTCGCCTCAGTTTAAGTTTATCCATGACTAGAATTTACACATATCCTATTTCGTCTTTTCAAGTTGTATAGATTCATTAGCAACCAGTATTGATTAAAAACTAGTCGCAGAAGGAAGGTGGCCAATACATTTACCTCATCCCAAATGAATCCAAGGAGACTCGTAATATTCAAAAAAGAGCGAGAACGAGAGAAAGAAAGAGGTTACTTACATACATAATGTCATGATTAATGAGATAACAAGAAAAAGGATGAGAAAGAAGAAAGAGAATTATTATTTATTTATTACAGCAAATCTTTGCTTACTATTTAAAAAGTCAGTTGAGAATATCAACAGAAACCACCGAAATATGATTAAGCCCTCGGAGAAGGACTATAGGAAGAAAGTATTGAGCATAGCTCACGTTTAAATTTTTAGTGGTCATACAGAGAGAAACGCATCAGTAGTAATCGATTTAGTCTGGTCCAATATTCCTCAATCATCAGAAGGGCACCAGCATGTCCCTACAATTGATAATACTGCCATTAGGTATCCTGAGGCGATATCACACAAAAGCAACCCAACACAAGAAGTTATGGAGAGCTCAATAGGCAAATTTGTGCGTGTGGGTATACCGAAAGAAATTTTTAGTGATAAAGAGAGACAATCTTCCTTGCTATGAATGGAAAATGTAGCCAAAATGATAAATGTAGGATGGATTTGTTACAATAAGTATCAACCTATAGTTCGAGAGATGACAATGAAGTCCAATGATACTTTGAAAATAGAAGAAAATAGAATACAATACTATTGGCCTGAAAGTAGCCAAGATGATTACTGGAAAAGAGATGGTAACATAAGCAGATAACATAAGGTTACAGGAAGAAGGTTACACTATGAGGCTGACGAAATGTGAGTTTGCAGCATCGAGCGTTGAATTCTTGGGGAATTATATTGGAAATTAAGAGAAAGGATTACAGGAAGACAACATTGAAAAGATCATCAAAGCAGAGCCGCCCAAGAATAAGAAACAGGTCAGATCGTTTCTGGGGCTAACATCATATTATAGAGATTTCGTGAGAAATTACGCTGAGGTCAACGCGCCCCTCACAGACCTAACCAAGAAAGGTGAACCAACTAAAGTCCGCTGGGAGGAAAAGCACCAGGTCGCTTTTGAAGAACTAAAGAAGGCTTTGGTGTCCAAACCAATATTAAAAATGCCACGATTGGACTAGGTGTTTACCTTACAGGTAGACGCGTATGACACCTCTCTAGGATTCGTACTGCTGCAGGAAGAGGATGACGTATTACACCCCATAGCGAACAGAAGCAAGAAGTTGTCTCCAACACAACAGCAGTATAGTGTTTTAGAAAAGGAGGCACTAGCCATCGTCACAGGTATAAAAAAGTTCGAGATGTATTTATAGGGTAAGGAATTTATTTTACAATCGGACCATAGACCCCTGTCGGCTATGAACAAGAAGAAATATGACAGCCCAAGGATTATGAGATGGGCACTTTTTCTACAGAGGTTCAAATTTTTGCTCCAACACATTCATGGCAAAGAAAATGTTATTGCTGATTATTTAAGCTGTTCAATCGGCGACAGAGCGCTCAAGAAATTGAAACGATCCATCTCAGAAAAAGAAGATTTCTCGCAAGCATTCAATCGAGAATGTGATTAAGCAAAATTTCTGTGTAATTGCTTGGAATGGGCGTGCCTTAAATGTATGTTGGAACAGCTTCAAAAGAACTTACTTGCCTCGATCAATCTCCCAATGTTGAAACCCCCTCCCCTCCCCCGCCCAAGCAAGCGGGGCTATCCTCAATAGAATATATATATATATATATATAATATATATATAATATATATATTATATATATATATATATATAGTATATATATATATATAAATATATATAATACATATATATATAGATATATATTATATCATACGTATATATATATATAAATATATATATATAATAATATACCGTATAGTATATATATATATATATCAGTGTACAAAATAATATTAACTTTATTTAATTCTTGCGAAATTCTATCAAAAATAATATTGATACAACGATTTTGTAATGTCATATTTTGGCCTCACTGGAAGATGATATAACAGAATCATTGGTGGTAAATATCTAGTTTTTGATCTAAATATTTTCAAAAATAATAAATAAAGTTCAAAAAAATAAATTTTTTCACAACGTATTCTAAGTTCAAAAAAGTTTAGTTAAGTTTTTTAAAAAAATCTTTAGTGGCAAGCTTCTGGAATTATATCAGAAGAACCTTGCACTAAACAATTTTCTTAAAAAACTTAAACTAACTTTCTGAACTTAGAAATTTTTTTGAACTTAAAAAAATTTTTCAGAAAATATTTAGATCAAAAACTAGATATTTAGCTACCTCATTGGTAGTATTATTTTTACTCTATTATTATTATTATTATTATTATTATTATTATTATTATTTTATTATAAAAATAATAATAATACGTAGCTTAATAATTTATATGAAATAAAATCTTGGTATATATATTTTAAAAGGAAATTAAAACATATATATATTGTTTAGTTTTTATGTATTTTTTTTTTTAAGTGAATAAATTTGTACATTATTTATTTATTTTAAGAATCTAATTGAAATATAAAAGGTGTGAAGCGCAAGAAGGTGTGATAACGTTTTTGCTCGAACGTGAGAGTTTGGCAGGTGTCTTCTATTTTTTTTTATTTATATTTGAGATGTTGACAGATTGTTCCCTCCCATTCTTCTAATTAGTTGCATATTTGCACCTGAGATTTTAATAGTAAAGTTGTATATATATAATTTTGTATCTACTGTTTGAAGTGTGATATGATTGGTCATTTGGAATATCGAGGAGTAATTTTAGTGGTATAAAATGGAATATTTTTCATTTATAAGGATACTCTGTCCACGAATACTATTGTATGCAAACATGGTTGGTGGTGTTATTGAAATATGGTAACGCTTTGTTTTGTAATTATTAGTCTTCTATTAAGTCCCGTATTGCAAGTTGTCATCTGCAAAGTTTCTCAGTGTAAATTTGTGATCTTAATGTGTTTACCTGTTTTAATTATCTGCAATATTTTATTAATTTATTTATTAGCTATATCAAGTTATTTATCAAATGGTGTAAACACACATTGCATTTTAGATTATGTGTTTTTGTGTTAATAATATTTTTCTTATTTAATGTCTGTGAAAGGTGTGTCAGCTGTTTAAGGTAAAGTTCTCTGACATCACAGGTTAAGATATAGTAAGTGTTCCTGCATTTTGTTCTTTAATATTTTCAATGAACCTTTGCAAGTATTTTTTTATTTAATATTTTCAATAGCTATATGAATATTTAATTAAATAGCGTCGGGCGGGGTGACGTGGACCACTTTAGGTATAACTTGGTCTCCCGACTCTTCCCTAATGCACTTTTTGGAAAAATTTTTTTTTGTAAATCACGGCCCTATAGTCGGGCATAAGCACACAAAAAAATAATAATGTAATTCTAATAATAAAAAAGTTTTATTAAAGTTTGATTAACGCTCAGTCAAATTGATGATGAGGTGAAGCGGACCACCATTGAGGGGTGACTCGTAACCATCTGTTTAAATTCGTCTTTTACGTATAAATTTCAATTTTATATGTTTAATTTTTACTAATATAATAATTATATCATATAAAAATTTGTAATAAGTAAAATAAAATGTCAATAATGATAAATAAAATACGAAATTATTAAATAGTGCGTACGATTCACCCCCTCTCTCCGCCCAAAAATTTTGGCACTTTTTTGAACTCGTTTTTTTTATTAAAATTTCATTTTTTTTAAAAATTTTCCATTATATAAGTAACTTTTATTACATTTAAATTAATTATTACGTAAAATAATGTCAATAATTAATACGTAAATAGAAAAACCAATGGTTGGTCGAGCCCCACCCTCCATCAATTTTTACGCGGGGTGAATCGGACCAAGTTAGGCCCCTTTTTTTGCCACTAATACTGCTTGATCAAAAATTTACTTTGCCAGTTTAAAGCTAACATTACTCGAGTGTATCCACTGAAAAAATAATTAAAAATCGATCCACAATTTTTCATTTTATAACGAAGTTAAAAAAACTCACATTTTTCAAAAGTGAAGTTCTATTGAAGGAAATTTTGTACCCTAATTTCTAACATTTTTTAAAAGATATAAAAACTTTCTAGAATTAAATATGATTTTAAGTAAAACTTGTAGTACTACCGCGTGGCATTTAAGAGCGAATTTTTTGTTTTTTTTTCTTTGCAAGTATTTAATCACCTCCTAAAGAGAAGAGCCGGACTGGTCACCCCGCCCGACGCTATTTGTTTTAACTATCTTAGTCAGTATCTATTGTCCTCAACAATAAACATTGGCTAGTCTATTTTTTTTAACGATAAATATTATGTAGCATTTAAAAAAGTTTTCATATTTTTATGTTTCCTTCCAGATAGGTGTTTTTTTGATTTTTTTTTTTTGGGGGGGCTCAGTGGTCATTCTATCATTTGGTTCTCTAAGCAAATGCTTTCGAGAATCTGAGGGATGCAATAACCTATGCGTTGTTAGTTTGCAAAATAATAATAACTGAAATATTAATTTTAATAATATTTATTTACTTACTTAATTTTATTTCAATGGTATTTATGATTAGGGATGGCCTGATTATCGTCAAACTATCCGGTATCCGGCCTATCCGGCCAAGTTTTGGGACTATCCCGGTTATCCGCCGGATTCATCATTTTATCCGGCCGGATAACCGGATAATTACTTCCCAAGTAGGTTCTTCCTCGTTGGGAAAAGATCATTTAAAATAATTTGAATATATTATATATATAATATATAATATTATATATAATATTATATATATATATATATATATATATATATATATAATATATATATATTATAATATATATATATATTTATATATATATAATATAAAAAATAAAATATAAATATTACTTGTTTACGACTTTCTTTTAGCTGATCGCAATGTTATATTATATTTTATTCATTCATTATAGAAAAATATTATACAATTTTCATCTGAAATTTGGTGGCGACCACGTTTCATAAATTATATTCATTATAACTTAAGCTTTTAGAAAATTTGTATGAAAGAAAAAGAGATAAATTGTTGATGTAAACTTTTATTCGTGCATAAGCCTTTAAGTTTTTTTAATTATTGCTTATTTTACAAAAAATTTAATAAATACTAATAATGAAAAAAAAACCGATTTTTCGGTGTTGCTGCCAGAAGTCCAAAGATGGCCAACGTGTAAAAAATTTGTGGAAATATAAATTTTGGCATTCCACTGAAATCCATATAATTTTTTTAGTAAATAGTCCTCTAATATCGGAATTGCGGCAATTAAATTGCGGAAATGAATATAGGCATTCCAGCTAACTGCAATTCCGCAACATTTTCAAATTATCCATCTTCGCAATTACACAAATTTTACTTTTGGATATTCCGCAATTGCTGAATTGCGGACTTAAATTGCCGAAACGCCCACCTCTGAAATATAATATAATTATATATATATATATATAATATTATTATATATATAATAATATTATATATAATATATATATATATATATATATACTATATAATATAATATATATAATATATATATAAATATATATATATATAATATATATATAATAAATATATATATATATAATATATAAATATATTAACTTATAATATATATAATATCATATAATATTATATTGATATATAGATAATAATATAATATATATATTATGATTATATAAAATAAATAATATACCTATATATACTATATATATATATATATATATAAATATTAATATATATAATATATATATATATACACATATAATCTCAATTTATGTATATATAATATATATAATTACAATATATAGTATATATATTATATTAACACAGGTGAGTATTGTTCTACACGAGATCTATTGTACCATTTCTTTTGTTTATATAGTCTTCTCTTTTAAGTATGTAAAATGTGTAGGAATATAAGATTCGTAGAATTTAATTCATATAAGGAGGATGGATAATGTAACGTTTACGGGTCTGCGCAACGCGCAATACACGAAATCAAACGCGCACAAAACATGCGATATGCGATATGAAAGGATGAAATTGAATTTATTCATGCACGGCTTCTGTAAATGCAACACATACAAACACAGCGCACGGTGGGCTCTTTGTCCTCATTAATGAACAATATTGATATGGTTGTTCGTTTTCCACGCAAGATTTACCCATAAAACAAAAAGACGTCATCCGTAGACATCATGTTTTGCCTACAAAGAACGAAACGTCTGATAGCCAATATGAAAATAATTAGTTAAATTCGAACAGTAGACTAGTTCCCAATGATGTATTTAAAATAACGATTATCACGCTTAAAACACCAAGTAATATAAAAGTATTTACCTAATGCAATACACCTTATAGATTACAAATTGAACATTAACCTTAGTTAAGATCCTATATATCACAGAATTCCATCATATTCGACCATGTGATAATCGAATAACAACCAACACACATAAAACAACACTATCATATGGAGGTTACGTCATAAACCCTCATACTAATAAATTATGCGTAATAAAGTGTTAGTGAAACGTTATAACTTCAGTAGTGGTTTTTATAGTCAGCACCCGCTTACATAGCTGGATATCACATTGCCACGTGACCAGTATACGCAGGTACGAAAAGCGATTGTCATGCTCTGGACTACCGGTGACATTACGCAAACGATTCAAGGAATTTGCTCCGGTCAGAGCACGCTGAAACACGATATTACTGGACACAACGTTAAATCCTAACATCACGAACAGCACCGCCGCAGCAGCACATGCATTCCATCAGAAGATATTAACAGAACGTTTCAACCGATACAGAGGTCACGAAGTTTATCAACCCCACTCCTCACCATACGGCCTCAGAGAGAGAAGGTCATTCGTGCCGTACATACCGACATAGTACGAACTCGCCATCACGTTTTGTTTAATACACCCATCTCAACACAATCAACATACACTCATCATGTCACTGTGACGATGAGCGCACTCACCGATCTTACCACAGGATTCAAGTCTCGAATCGCCCCACCCTCTAAGAGAGAATTCGTCATTGAGCACGAACCTACCATACGATATCGATTATTGATGTAATAGACATTACAACAATGATACCATAGTTAGTCTATAGGCCATACAGTACATGGTTCGCAATTGTTAGACCCACAAATATACAGCGTCTATGCACCTGACTCCTGGCTGTCATTGATTTTCATTCACCTAGATGTGAATTGACCAGGCACTTATTGATGAGAATATGAACTGCCCCCTTATGGACGGATAAGCAAATCTCGCAGATATCCACATATAACGTAGTCATAACACGGTGAAGACATTCCAGAACACGATATGACGACTCATGGCAACCACATCTAACCCCATCTCAAAATATAACCATATCACTAGCCCATCACAGGTGTCCATAACTCACGTTCAGACGTTTGGAGAGTCGTATACTCAATGTAAGCGTATTATCGAGGCGACCGGTAACTACTAATAGTATCTGGATTCAAGGGAAAAATATTGGGACAGGACAGCGAATTACCTCTTTTACCTTGCAAGACCTGATCCTGTGACTTCTATAAACACTCCCTCCGTAGCCTTAGAGTATGATACAATCATTACCTTTAAACTGATCACACACGAGCCACATAATATCAATTACTAACGATTTACTTACAGCGAATGACCAACAGCACATATATGCAGCAAAGCATAGTAGTGACGACCTTGAAGACATCACCCTCGAAAGAACCTTTACCGGAAAGATGGATTCGGAAAGAATTCGTGGTCCATTTCCATGCCTGCGACGTTCACCCGACTTAACACCACTGATACTTTCTGTGGCGGTAAATCTCAAGCAATACCGGTGTACGCATAGGTTTAATTGGACCCAGTTAACCTTACCCGATAGATCTCGCCGGTCGAATAACCAACGCATGTAGGATTGTAACCGGCGTCACTGTCATTGGCATGTAATGAAACCTGCCCAGAGAGGCTAGGCATGTAATTCGCGTGATGGAGCGCATCTACCCATTGAAACAACATTGCACCAAAGACTTGTAATAGTGTACTAAGTTGAAACGAACCACTACCCTGACCGAATCCTATCTCGACCTTCTTCTATTGCCTGTGCTAAAGCGATAAGATTTCATAGGATGTAAATTTTTATGGATTAACTATTAACAACGTATTACATACATGTATTGATGATTATGAGCTGTTCTGAATACCATGTTTTCTTCAAACCTTTTCACATTTCAACGTTTTAAAAACCCCGATAGTAGAAAGTACTGGTAAAACAACAATAATGAAACTGCCGTTATTCGGGCCTAGATTGCGATGGAAACAAAGAACCGTATCAAAAAATGTAGAGGAAGAAAGAGACCCACCTCAATTTCAACCTCCAAGGTTTTTTTATGTGCATTATACAGGATAGCCAATACATATAAAAAATATTATATCTCTCACAACCATCTTATTCGAACGAAAAATTACCGGTCGCAAGTGGTATTTATGTGCCTTCTAACATGACACATTAGCTGCTTTATGCTGCTATAATGACACACGAAGCCAGACAATTTTGCGCCTGCGACGATTACACAGAAACTGAAGGACAATGCGCATCCTTAGAGCACCAACGTAACATATCCCTCCTTCTAAGACATTTAAATAATCGAACTATATATATCCCTTACGCGACAATCTTTCTGAACTTTAAACATCCCGTACGGTGTTACACCGCTGTAACATAATGTGAGACACCCTATACATATTATTTTAAATTAATTTTTATATATATAATATATCACTATAATTATTATATATATATATATATATACTATATATAATCAGCCTATTATAATACCAACCGGATATAAACGATCATATAATATACCTAATATATTTTCATATAAATATTTCACGACAATAAAATACAACTCATATAAGTATATTACATAACATATTACTGGGGTAAAGGTAAGCACAGGACTCGCACCATATATATCTTTCATGATAAAATTCAAAGTCCAAAATCTCAAAAACTTTATCGATATGTATATAATAATATTAAATATAATATATAATAATAATAAATCTAATGATAATAAATATATAAAAATATAGAATATACTTCAAGTAATATAATAGAATATATAAACCCTATAGTATACATATGAAATTAATTATTTTGACTTAAAATATTAATCTACGAAGACATAATATTGTGAAATCCAGTGTCGCTATTACCTTTACCAATAATACGATAATATATATTTAACAGACTGCCGAATATCCAGATAGATCCCGAATACATCCAGCACCGGATATCCGGTTATCCAGTTTCTAACTTCCAGCTGGATATCCGGTATCCGGCATCCGGCTAATTTCAACTATCCGGGCCACCCTACTTTATGATATATAAATATTTTGGGTATTCACTATTAGCTATATTAGCTCACAAATAATATTGCAATATCTATCTGACATTATATTCGTACTCAATTTATTTTAGTGATTTCATTTTATTTTTTTTAATTCTTTTTCTTTTATTAAAGCAATTATATAATATATATTATATATTATACTAATATATACTAGTATAACTAATGTATTACCTAAATATAATAACCAATTATATATATATATATATATATATTAATAATATAAATATAATATAATACATAAATAATATATATTATATATATATTAATAGATATAACGCTTGTCATGTCAATTATATCACCAAGCTAATTAATAATTAGTCTTATTTATTTTTTTGATCCAAAACCATATATTTCTACCTTATTTGAATACACTGATTACCTCTTGATTGCAATTATTATCTCTAATATATCTCTATAGCAACCTTGCAATTTGACATTCTCATCTATATCATAAGAGATTGGTTGGTAAGTTAGTGTATATCACAGAGTATTTCAGGATCCTTCAGGTCCATTAACAATCTTTATGGTAAAGGGTTACTTGTCATTTGAGTGTAAATTAATTAGGCCTATATGTGCTTCCGACTTGCTTGTCCCTCTAACTTCGGCGGAGGCATCCATGCGCTCACTATCAAGTAAATTATATTCCAGTCCAAGATTATAAAAAATTAATGGGGGATTACCCCACATCACCAATTATTATATTATATAAACTAAAAAGTATCTATACTCCCAATGATTATAATTATACAATTAACTATATTAATAAATATATATATAATATATATATATACCTTTACCGCAAGTCGTATACCAGTTATATAGAGAAAAACCAAGCACGTTTTCACTGCCCTACATAAAAATACAAAAAGATAACCATCACCTGCAGACAAAACGCAAATTATTATTTATTAAATTAAATACATTTTCAGTACTTTCAAGACACTCGGAATACACTTATGTTTAAAATCAGAGAAAAAAAATAAAATATAAAAAAAATAATATCCTGACTAAATCTGAAACAGATTTACTTGGACAGTGATATACCAGCAACAAAATTCCCTACTACCGAACAAAAAAAACAGCCCTAATGTTATTACGATTTTTGGAGCATTATTATTTAAACTGAAATTATATAAAAAAATGTAAACAAAATTCCAATAGTAAAAAAAAAGAAATGTCAGACATGACAAGATCTCTAAATTGATAATTTTTTCACATAAAATTTTGCAAGTTATAATACAATCTTCATCTACGTCTTGGCTGCTAAATGATCTCTATCAACAATGATTGATCTTTTTTATATCACAGAGTGAGATTAAGGTGTAGGAGTCCACTATACAAAATTTTAAGAATACTGAAGAAGGAAGTGGGAATTCCGTAAACAGACTTGAAAGAAGAAGCAAAGAATCTCAGAATTCAAAAGATCATTCTAAATCTTTAGAGTTATGACAGAGAAGGATGTAAATATCTTCGTGCAAAAACGAAATATGGTAAAATCCTTTCTAACTACAGTTAAAAGAAACAAAAAAAGCATAAAATAGAAAGCAAAAGAGAAATCATCATACACAATATTCTAGATTTAAAAAAAATAAATACTGATTATTCTACTGTAAATGTTCTTCAATAGTTTTCGAAAGATATTTTTTATGATCCGTGGAAACTTTATAAATAAATCTCAATCAGGAAAGTGCAGAACATAACTCCTCTAGCCACGTAAACAAATCATGATAGTAAAGTAAAATACTCCTACGTCACTTGGACACTTAAACAATAACAAACAAGGGTAGAAAATGACGTCATTCACCACAGTGTACAAAGTACAAATGTATTTGTCCTTTTATATTTGTTTATCATTAAAAAAAAAAAAAAAAAAAAAAAAAAAAAAAAAACAGAAGAAAAACAAAACAGGAAGAGTAGGAAGCCATACACATGACCCAATCGAAGATTGTTTCATTCCATCCCTCCGTAATGCACTTTAGGTTAAAAATAGAATGTTACCAAATACAAAGCTATCAACTTTCAATAAGGCTTGCTATTTTTCATAATCACAACAGGGTGAATTTAGGATGTGTTCCATAGCAATTACTCTTTAAAGACCTTAAATATTCCTCAAGCAAACTGTTCCACAAACCAAGATATTGAATGACTGCTACAGCAATTTTACCTTTCCTCAGCTAAAATTAAATGTAAAAATTTCTATCTTTAAATTTTTGTTGCAAGAATTTTGAATGGCTTGAATTGATTTTCGATTTAAAAAAAAAAATCATGCCCCAACCTGTCCCTAGGCTCTTATATTAGTACATTTTATCAATCTTCTTAAGAAAATATAATTTGTATTATAAAAACTTTTATATATGTCCACATATATTTCATTTATTTGATTCATTCATTCATTTAATATATGATTATATATATATTTTTTTTCAAATTCAGTGTTGTCAATCGGGTATCTAGCTTTTCTATGAGTATAATAACTTTTTTCGTCAGTTGGAAACATTCAGTAATTTTACATGCATGTGTAAATTCAGTCAGGTGCCACTGTGTTCATGGATATCAATGTATTATAGAGTTTTTTCTTTATAAATCAAATCAAGTTTTCAGTTTTTAAAGGAAGTAACTTCTTGTTCATCACTTTCAAGCTTTCACTATCATTAGTTTTCTTCAACTAAACCTCAGTGAGACTTGTTATAAATTGAAACGACTGTTATGATAACTTAACGATAATAAGTTTACTAATACCGTCTCGAGGTCATGACAGTAATTTGATTCACACTAAAATTCTGAATATTGATAGACTTTTAGGTGCAAACATATATGCTCAAGAAGCAATTACGTAATAACATCCTCATTCTGTGTGTTTTTGGATAACTTCCATATCGTATCCAATAATATCGCAAAGTGTACACTATGAAATCAAAAATATAGAGATAAAAAAGGTGTATCCTCCACAATTATACATGCTCTGAAACTTTCGCACTGATAGGATCAATAGTAAAAAAGTTAGTAATTTTTTCATGCAACCACGTCATGAACCACCATATAATATATATATATATATATATATTATAAAATATATATATATATATATATATATATATATATATATATATATATATATATATATATATATATATTATATATATATTTATATATATATATTAAATATATATAATATATATATATATATATATATATATATTATATATGAATTATATATATATATATATATGATAACCAAACCATCCACATGCATTAATAACTAGTTATGGTCACACATGCAATCCAACATTAATAACTACTATAACTAAAATCCGCCAATTTGGCTCGTCAATATATTATATTGATACCCAAACCCAATCCATAAAGGAATGCTAACCTTTCTTAAATGTTGCAATAGAGTCACACTCAACAACTCCTGTGGCAAATCATTCCAAAAATTTACAACCCTATTACTGAAATGCATGCTTTCTTATATTCTTAAATTTGGCATGCTTTCTTCTTAATTCTCTTATGCCCCCTGGCTCACCTGTCCATGTTTACTATGAAAAAATTATTGCTCTGTATATCAATAGATGTAAATATTTGTAGACTTGTATATATGTCCTCTCTGAGAAATCGCCTTTCTACAGAAAACATTCCTAAACCTCAGCCTCTCCTCATAAGCTCTTACCCTCAAACTCAGAAATCATCCTTGTTGCTCTACGTTGCAATCTCTCTAGCATATCTAATCTTTCTTTTTAAATAAGGGGCCCAAACTTGTGCCACATACTCTATTACTGGCCTAACATAGCTATTATACAGTTTACTTATTTACTTCCTTGCCTCCTTGTAAACAACATGCGATTTATTATGCCCGCATCTTATTAGCTTTTTTCCAGCTTCCAAACACTGATTAGCTACTTTCAAAATTACTTGCTTATAATCACACCAAATTCTTTTTCTTGGTCCACAGACTCAAGCCAATCCCATTTATATAGCTAGTTAAAACTTTTATTTGAGTAACCTAGCTGAAGAAACCTTACACTTTTTACTATGTAACCTCATTTGCCACTTATCTGACCACTCAGAAGTTTATCAAGATCGATCATTTTGAATCTTTAGCATCCTTCACTATTCCATAACTGAGGTGGCCACTTTAGTATTTAGTATCATCTGCAAACTTAGACTTGCCATTTTTAGTCCCTGTCTAAATCATTATATATATATGAGGAACAATAGTGGCCCCAGCACTGAACCCTGTGGGATACCACTCTTCACTATTTCCATGATGATTTATTCCCATTTAGTTGTACACACTGTTTTCTATTTCGCAACCACTCTTTATCCAACCATGTACCACTCCACCTATACCACATTGCAAATAACTTTTTCATCAGCCTTATGTGGGGAACCTTATCAAAAGCTTTACTAAAGTCTAAATATACAATATCAACTGGATCTCCTCGGTCAATGCAGTCAGTAATGTATTCCATAAATTCTAAAAGGTTTGTCTGACATGATCTACCCTTTCTGAAACCGTGCTGGGAGTCATACAATACCTTGTTATCTTTGCAATCGTAGTTATTCTCGAAAAGGAAGAACGACATCTGGATTAAAAAATCATCTAAGTAGCAAACACAAGGAAAACATAGAAAATAGAACGAATAAGAAGGGAATGAATCTCCAGTATCAGCTTTAAGAATGAAACACAATACTCTTGGAACTTGAACAGAAATTGCAAAGATATGGAGCTTTTAAAAAGATAAAACACAAAGGATGGATTGTAAAATTGCAGAAATAGTAGTAATGAACGATCTTCCATTTTATCACGTTGAAGTTCTTGGCTTTGCACTGCTAATGAAAGTAGTGGCCATTTCTACTCACTATGTTAAAGAAATACTACAGAGATATTGTTTGTGAGAAAATATACGACAGCGTTATAACTAAAGCTTCAGAATTAATAACCTCTATCATTAAATCATCCGAGTCATATACTTAGCCAGCAGTTTCTTTATTCTCTCTGACTAGTAATGCCCTAGACAAGGATTTCAAAGGTAAAAATGTTGTATTGTCCCCTGAACCATTCACTGAAAGTCACACGGGTAAATATCTCAGCTATGTATTTAATGGAATGTTGGCAAAATGGAACCTATCACCACACGTTGTTCACTGAGTCAGTAGAGATACTGGTGCAATATACAGAAAGCTTTGTTTCTTTCTTGAGTGAATTACAAGCTTTGTCAGTCATTAACTGCACACCTTAACATTAGAAATGGTGTGACATCTCAAGCAACAGTCAGTTTTTTTTAAAAAAAAAATGTAAGTCAATTGCGCCACAGTTTAATCATTTAATCAGGGCTCAATAATAACTAATGAAAATACAGGCTAAAATTAATTTTCCACAACATTCGGTAATACATGAAGTTGCAACGCGCTGGAACACTACAAATGATGATACTGATGCAAGAAACTGATATATCTGACTGCCTGTACGGCCTTTCAAATGATAAAATAAATGTCTTAAAATACCATGACAACTTTATTCTAGCCAACTATATCACTGTACTCTAGCACTTTGAAGACATCACTATAGTAATCAGCAGTGGCGTAGTGTAATACGAGGCTCTGAGGCACGGCCTACCATTTATTTTCCAATATAATTTTCCTTGAAAATAAATTGATATATAATCAAATACTTACAAATAGGAAATTTATATACTGTTTTTATCATATTTAGGTGAAATTTGTCTATGAGACAAGATCGAAGAACGCGTTGAGTGCAGAAATGCCTCGCCTTGCCGCATGACCGTAAACGATGACGGGGTCAATTGATTCAGTTGTGAAATTATAAGAAGAAATAGGATAAAAAGAGGCTCGCCTTTTATGACGCTAAGCAAAGAATGATTTCTCTCTCTCTCTCTCTCTCTCTCTCTCTCTCTCTCTCTCTCTCTCTCTCTCTCTCTCTCTCTCTCTCTCTCTCTCTCTCTCTCTCTCTCTCTCTCTCTCTCTCTCTCTCTCTCTCTTATTGTTTTTACTATTTTGTATTATTTTATTTCTTATACTTATATATATATATATATATATATATATATATATATATATATATATATATATATATATATATATATATATATATATATATATATATATATATATATATATATATATATATATATATATATATATATATATATAAATATATATATATATATATATATATATATATATATATATATATATATATATATATATATATATATATATATATATATATATATATATATATATATATATATATATATATATATATATATAATATATATTTTTTTATATGGGTCTACACAGATACAACTCTCTATATATATATATATATATATATATATATATATATATATATATATATATATTATATATATATATATATATATATATTTTTTTTTATATATATTATATATATATATATATATATATATATATATATATATATATATATATATATATATATATATATATATATATATATATAATATATATATATATATATATATATATATATATATATATATATATATATATATATTATGTATATATATATATATATATATATATATATATATATATATATATATATATATATATATATATATATATATATATATACATATATATATATATATATATATATATATATATATATACATATATATATATATATATATATAATAATATATAGCAAGCACTATAAACATTCATTTCACTTAGACATTCAAAGAGAGTCGTCAACTGTACCATCTGGATTCATTTTAATTTTATAAATCCATTTGTTTTCAATTGGTTTTCTTCCTGGTGGTAATTCAACTAGTTCCCAGGTTTGATTTTCTTTCAATGATTTCATTTCATTTTCCATTGAATTAATCCATTTTTTCTTATGCTTACTTCTGATAGGGTAAGATCTTTCTTAATTTAGTATAATAATAAATTACTGTAATTCTTTAATGATGGCTTTTTAATTACTGATCTGTCTCTTAATTGTTTTGTGTTTCACTATTCTAGCTTGTTTTCTATTTCTGAATCAGATTCTATTTCTGTATCAGATTCTATTTCTGTATCAGATTCTATTTCTGCATCAGATTCTGTTTCTGTATGTGATGAGTTTAACCTAATTATAGATGTACTGTCATCAGTTTCTGTATTTTCTCTATTTGATTCTTTCTTTTTATTTTATTTTTCTGATTCTATCTCATCTGATATTGAAGTTGAAAGTTCTTCTCTTTCAAATACTACATCTCTGCATCTAAACACAAAATTATTTGCTTGATCATATATTCTGTAGCTTTCATCTCCATCATAACCAATTAACACCTGATTTTGCTTTTGGGTCTAACTTTCTCCTTTTCTGATCTGGAATCCACCCACTGCATGCTGTTCCGATTACACGTAGATGCTTGATTCTGGGCTTTCTATCATACCAGATTTCAAAAGGCGTTTTCCCATCAACTGTGGATTTTCCAGTTCTATTTATTATATATGCTGCTGTGTTAATTAATTCTGCCCAACACTTCTGTGGAAATTTTACTTTCGAATACATGAGTGATCTGGCCGCTTCAACTAGCGTTCTATTTTCTTTTTCCACTCTATTTTGTTGTGGAGTATACGGAGCCGTTAACCTTTGTCTTACACCATATTTATGTAAAAGCTTTTTAACTAACTTATTATTAAATTCTAAGCCATTATCACTTAAAAATTCTCTGATTGGATGTCCTTGTACTTTTGCTTCTTCAAGTACTTGCTCTAATTTTTCTACAACTTCTGATTTTTCTTTAATAAAATATACAAATCTCATTTTTGAAAAATCATCTTTGAAACATACAAAATATTTATAACCTGAGTTTGATAATACTTGAAATGGTCCACAAACATCTGCAAATAGCAATTCTCCTTGCTTAGTACTATTTGGTCTTTTTCCAAAATTCTGACGATGCATTTTTCCATTTATACATCCTGTACAATTTCTGTTATCAAGGTGAGTTTCAATATTTAGTTCTCTTTTGATCAGATTTCTTATGTGTCTTCTATCCTGATGTCCCATTCTTTCATGATATAACTGTAATAGATCCTTTTCTTCAAGTGCATTTATTTCTGGTATATGGGAGATTTTAGCTTTCATTGCAACTTTGAATAGCCCATCCTTTGGTTTACGATAGCCATTAAAATGGGCCTTTTTGTCTACCATAAATCTACATACACTTGGTCCAGATATAAATTCACTATTTGGATGCTTATCATGAGCTGCTAATACTGAAAATAAATTTTTCTTAATATCAGGAACATACCAAACATCATTCAAAAATAATTGAGATATTTTTCCATCTACAACTGATTCTACTTCAATTGTTCCATATCCTAACACATTTGCTTCCTGACCATTTGCTGATTTTACCTTGACTGAATGCTCAAATTCATTATAAGTTTTAAAATAACTTTTCTCATTTGTTATATGTTTTGTAGCCCCATTATCAAAATACCAATTTTCTTTATCATTTTCTTCAGAAATAAAAACTTGTTCATCTACTGCTAACATAAAAGCATTAACTTCTGTTTTAGCTTTTGAATTTTCTTTATTTTCAAAATTTGCATTTCTTTCTGGCTTTATTTTTCTTTCTGGCTTTATTTTTCTTTCTGGTCTACCATCTGCAATCCATTTTCTACAATTTTTGATCCAGTGACCTTTTAAATGGCAGTAATTGCAAGGAAATTTCTTCATTTTATCTTTGGTACTATTTTCTCTGTAGTTTCCTTTTATTGTTAACGCTTCTTGATTTTCTGACTTAACCTTTGATGCCATCTTATTTGCTTCTGTGCAAAGCCAAGTTACCAGATTATCTATACTTCTTTCTTTTCTATTACTATGAATCATGAGCCATGTAGTTTGGAAATTTGAATATTCCTTTGGCAAAATTTCAAAAATCTTACATATGAGAAATATCTCTGGCAATGTACCTTCATTCTTCTCTTGAATTTTGACAATTTCTTCCTGAAGATTACCCCAGAGCTGTCTTATTGAAGATAAATTTCCTGGAGGGGAAAAGGACAGTCTTTGTTTTAACATTCACATTAGAACATTAGAAATATAGAGACAGTAAGAAGCCACATGGGCCTATCGAGACTGTCCCAGTCAACTCACTAAGCAAACATGCTCATGCAAATCCACAAAGCACCCTAGGGCTTGTCAAATTACTGTAACTAAAAATCCACCAATTTGGCTTGGTCAAAAAAAAAATGATATATGATACCCAAACCATCCCCATACCTTAACAATTAAGTTATGGTCACGTAATCTAACATTAACTTCTGAAACTAAAAACCAGCCAGTTTTAAACTACGTCTAATACTATATATTTAATCCAATCAATATGCCCATCAACCCTTTCTTAAATGTTGCAACTGAGTCACACTCAACAACCTCCTGTGGCAAACCATTCCAAAATTTAACAACCCTATTGCTGAAAGAATGCTTTCTTATATCAAGATGGCATGCTTTCTTCTTAATTTTCTTGTTATGCCCCCTGGTCTCCCGTCCGTGCTCTACTATGAAGAATTTATTGGTCTCCGTATTATCAATAGATGTAAATTTTGTAGACTTGTATCATGTCCCCTCTGAGAAATCGCCTTTCTACAGAAAGATTCCTAACTCCTTCAGCATCTCATGGCTCTTACCCTCAAACCAGAAATCATCCTTGTTGCTCTACGTTTGCACCCTCTCTAGCATATCTAAGTCTTTCTTTAAATAAGGGGACCAAACTTGTGCACAATACTCTGTGTGCTTCAGCATAGCTATTATATAGTTTGCTATTACTTCCTTTGCTCTCATAAAATAAACATTGAGATTTATTATGCAACATCTTATTAGCTTTATTCTTTGCTTCAAATACTGATTAGCTACTTTCAAATTACTGCTTATAATCACACCTAAATCTTTTCTTAGTTCACAGACTCAAGCCAATCCCATTCATATCGTAGTTAAAACTTTATTTGAGTAACCTAGGTGAAAGAACCTTACACTTTTTACTATTTCATTTGCCACTTATTTGCCCACCCAAGAAGTTATCAAGATCATTTATTATTATTATTATTATTATTTATTATTATTATTATTATTATTATTATTATTATTATTATTATTATTATTATATTATTATTATTATTATTATTATTATTATTATTATTATTATTATGATTATCATTATTATGATTATTACTTATTATTATTATTATTATTGTGTTCGTGTGTGTGTGTGTGTGTGTGTGTGTGTGTGTGTGCTATTTTATTATTATTTTTATTATTATTATTATTATTATTATTATTATTGTTATTATTATTATTATTATTATTATTATTATTATTATTATTATTATTATTATTATTATTATTATTATTATTATTATTATTATTATTATTATTATTATTATTATTAATATTATTATTATTATTATTATTATTATTATTATTATTGTTATTATTATTATTATTATTATTATATTATTATTATTATTATTACTATTATTGTTATTATTATACTTATTATTATTACTACTATTAGTATTCCTTTTATTGTTGTAAGCATGGTTGTAGCTATTATAATTGTACTGAAATTATTGTAAATTTAGTAGTAATTATGATTATAATAGTGATTGTGATTAATATTGGTGTATTTGTCGTAATTATTTTTATTATTATAATTATTATGATTATAATTATTATTATTATCATTATTATTATTGTTATTATTTCTATTCTTTATATTATTATTATTATTATTATTGTATTATTAGATTATTATTATTATTATTATTATTATTATTATTATTATTATTATAAATAAACCCATTATTTCTATTTTATTTTCTTTATATATTTTTGTAATTATAATATGATGAGGAGTATTATCAGTTATTGTTATATTATAATAATTTGTTATTATTGTTATTATTATTATTATTATTATTATTATTATTATTATTATTATTATTTTTTATTTTATTATTATTATTATTATTATTATTATTATTATTATTATTATTATTATTTATTATTTTTGTTATTATTATTGTTATTATTATTATTATTATTATTATTATTTTTATTATTATTATTTTTATTATTAATGATTTTTCTTATTAGTAATATTATTAAGCAGAGACAATGATTTTTTCCAGTAATAATAATAATATTATTATTATGTGTGTGTGTGTGTGTGTGTGTGTGTGTGTGTGTGTGTATTATTATTATTATTATTATTATTATTATTATTATTATTATTATTATTATTATTATTATTATTATTATTATTTTTATTAATGTTATGAATTTATTCCGCATTATATAATGGTGTATATAGATTTATATTTGATTTTATATAGTGCGTAGCACATAATGTATTTGTTATTATTATTATTGTTATGGTTTTAGTTATTTTTAGACTCATTATTATTAAATGTATTTCGGGTTTCAAAGGACACAACACTGTGTTGCAATTAGTAAACCCATTTCACATATTAGGGAAATTAATCTTGGTTATTACAATTAACTGATGTATTTAAATTGTAAAATATTTAACAATATAATATAAAAATGTATATCACCTTGTTGTTTAATGACTGGATTGTATCTTCTATATGTTGAATAAACATTTTTGAATTTTGAATTTTATACATCTTTCACTATTCCTAACTGAGGTGGCCACTTTGGTATCATCGGCAAACTTAGAAACCTTGCATTTAAGTCCCTGGTCTAAATCATTTATATATATATGAGGAACAACAGTGGCCCCAGCACTGAACCCTGTGGGACACCACTCTTCACTATTTCCCATGATGACTTATTGCCATTTAGTTGTACACACTGTTTTCTATTCAACAACCACTCTTTAATCCAACCATGACTCCACTACCACATTGCAATATCTTCTTCATCAGCCTTATGTGGGGAACCTTATCAAAAGCTTTGCTAAAGTCTAAATATATAATATCAACTGGATCTCCTCGGTCAATGCAGTCAGTAATGAATTCCATAAATTCTAAAAGGTTTGTCTGACATGACCTACCCTTTCTGAAACCGTGCTGGGAGTCATGCAATACCTTGTTATCTTCTAAATATTTCTCTATTTGACCTTTCAGTAACTTTTCCAGAACCTTTACAACCAGAGATGTTAAGCTAACTGGCCTATATAATTTCCCAAATCTTCCTTACTACCTTTCTTATAAATAGGCAATATACTGTTTTCCATTCATCTGGTACCTCACCAAATGTTATAGATCTCTTAAAAATCAAATACAGTGCCTTTGCAATGCTGGTACTACCCTCTTTCAAAATTCTACCATGTCTAATTTCTCATTCCATTTGTGAACAAAAAACTGTGAACAAACATCATAAACTTTGTTTTCTTCAACTCCTGCAAAAAGATTGTGAAGTTCCTTCCACACTTCATCTGGCTTCAAAAGATTCCTTATTTGACTTCTAATACTTTGGCTTAAGGTTGAAACCAACAAAAACATTGCATCTGATTGAGTTTTGTTTAATTTGTCAAATTTTTTTTGTATGCATTTTTCTCTTCAACTGTTGCTGCAGTACTTGGTTCTTGTGGCTTTTCTAATTTACCATTGATTGCTTCTATTGCATCTGGTATACCACTTAGCCTTATTTGCATAAGATACTTCCAATCTTCCCAGTTTGTCTTACCTTGAAGTGGATCAATTTTCTGCATTGACAAATCCATATTTAACTATATAATAGGCTTTCTAATTCTATTTTAACTATATAATAGGCTTGCTTTCTAATTTTATTTTAGGGTTTATCTAGGCCTATTTTCCATTTTCTGTTTCACATTCAAATTAGGCTTGTTACAAACTACGTTCTGCTATCATGTTCAAGTATATCGTTTCTCACAGATAACAACCTCAATAAGAATAATGAAACACCAGAATAAATGGATATTTTACTATAAAATATTAACCCTATAATACATAATGCGTGCATCAAGAATCACAAACAATCATAATAATAAAAGGCAATACATTTATAAATACGGCCATGTTGCCAGAATTCTCTCTACTGGCATAGTAGCCAAAAAAAATATTTAAAATACATAAAATATAATTTTTCATGGAATAAACAATATTCTTCAACAGTTCTTTATTTATTTATTTAGCGGTAAAATATTAAATTGCTGTGAAGCAATGTTATAGTATATATATATATATATATATATATATATATATATATATATATATATATATATATATATATATATATATATATATATATATATATATATATATATATATATATACATATATTTATATATATATATATCATATATATAATATATATATATATTATATATGCAAATGCTACAGTCACCGACGTTATGAGTGCAAGTATTGTACATGCAAGCAGTGATGATGAAGGTAATCAACTGTTTGAGCAGGCATAAAAAAAATCGTCTACCATTACATAAAAAAAACGTATTTCCTCTGAGGAAGACCATCTTGTATGGTTGAGGATGTATGAGGAGACGTATCGTGATCTTTCGCAGTTAGCAAAGACTTACCATGCTTGTCAGACATGAAGTGGTACCAGTGAATGGTTCTTTAGTGGTTCTGTTATGATATATCATGTAATACGTAGTAGATTAAATGCTCAGAGAAAGCTGAAAATTTATTATTTTTCAAGTATAGCATCTCAAAAATTTATTTCAACTATTGATTATGCTATCAACTGTAGCTCTATAAATTGATGAAGTGATTTTCAATTACGTAAATTGGGGAAAGAGTGATTGGTGGGATACGTGTTAGTGTGGGTCTTAGCTCTGCATCTTGGAAACATATCAAATTGAATGCATTTTATTCATTTAATTTTTTTATGGCTTAACTCTTATAACAGAAGCAAATATTGCATTTATACTTAGTATAAATTGTGGAACATTATTGGCAATATGCAATATTCTCATTCGGGAATATTAAGAAAGTTTATTCGCATTAAGAATGGGGGCAAGGCCTTTGAGTACTCAGCAATTATGGGATGAGAAAACTGGGTGCTTTAAAAACTAAGCTTAAAGCGTTCTTTTTTGGGGACGTGGATGGCCTAGTGGTTAGAGCATCCGGTTATTGTTAACACTGCAACGCGGCGTCCAATGTTCGAATCCCGCTGATGGAGAGTAAAATCTCCTGTGACTCATTCATTTACGTAACATTCGCATTTACGAATTTTAAAATAAAATGATTCGCATAGTATACACATTCACGAATATTGGAAAATAGGTATTCGGTCCACCTCTAGTGTGTACTCACATGTACAAGTCTATCATTATTGTAAGACTTCGAGTGTGACTCAAATTACTGATCTCGAGACAGTATTAGTCAACTTATTCTGGTCACCTTATTACAAAAGTCTCTAAATTTTATAGCAAGTCCTATTGGACCGTTTTATATTCGCATTCGCATGTGTCCGAGTGAGAATAAGTATGCGAAAATAAATGACTGCGTGAAAACTAAAGCTTCAGAATTAATAACCTCTATCAAACAATCATTCAAGTTAGATTTCTCCACCGACGAATACTCATATACTAATTCATCAATTTCTTTGTTCTCTCTGACTAGTCATGCCGTAGAAAGGATTACAAACTTCAAAATTTTGCGTTGTGCGATGAACGACTTACTGAACGTCACACTAGTGAATATCTCAGCGATGTACTTAAAATAATGTTGAACAAATGGAATTTTGGTGTCAATATAAAGAAAACTCTGTTTCTTTTTTGAGAGAATAACAAACTCTGTCAATCTTTAACTGCACCTTAGCATTAGAAATGGTATGACATCTCAAGCAACATTCAGCGAAATTCTCTCAAAATGTAGGTCAATTACGGCACACCAAAGTTAATAGGGTAAACTTTGGACACACTTTCATCATTCGACCATGGCTCAAGAAGAACTAAAGAAAATACAGGCCAGAATTGATGCCTCACAACTTTCAATAATCCACGACGTAACAACGTGACGATAATGATGCAACATTCTACAATATTAGTAGGTGAGGTCTGGTGGAGCAATCTTTCTCAGTTTAATAAAGGAGTTTTGAGAGTTCCATTTTTGCCAGAAGTGCACTTATTAGATGGAAGGTATGAGCGGTAAGCTTACCGCTTCCTCTTCAGTTATGATTTATATTTCTGGTGTGGTTGTTCATTTGTTATTGCATTCATTAATTTTTTTTATTTCCTATATATATATATATATATATATATATATATATATATATATATATATATATATATATATATATATATATATATATATATATATATATATATATATATATATATATATATATATATATATATATATATATATATATATATATATATATATAAAAAAAAAAAAAATATAAAAATTTTAAAATAAAAAAAAAAAAAAAAAAAATAAAGAAGTTTACGTTTTAATCAATAACTTCTTAGTGTCCTCTTCAGAACTAACAATGAAAATAAATTTATCATAAAAATTAATAAAAAATAAAACAGAAAAATAAAAAGTACAATTACATACAAGTAAAAGAACAAAAGGCGACAAAAAATTGATTCACTTTCCTTAAGATGATGTTAAGAATTTAGTTTTTTCAGATAGGTATCTTCTTGTTATTTGATCAAAATTAAAAAATCCCTCAGATATATTGAAATTACACTTAGTAGAAATGAAAAAAGATTCCAGTAATTGATTTAGATTTTTATCTGTAGATTTAAATAAAAAAGTTGCACCTTCCCAATCGACGATATGATCATTTTGAGATAAATGCCTAAAAATGGCATTACTGTCGTTTCCTCTTCTAACTTCACCTTTATGTTGATCTAATCTAACCTTGAGGGTCTTTAAAGTTTCACCAAAATAAGAGTTCTCACATGAGCAACAAGGAATCTTATAAACTCCACCAGCCACTTCCAATTTAGAAGTATTATTTTTAATTAAAATTTGTGAAAGAGTATCAGGAAAACTAAAAACAATTTTTATATCAAATAAACGATTAAGCATAAACTTGATGTCAAGAAGTTGAGGTGAGAAAGGGATGACTTTAATATTTTCAGATATGTAGGGATTGTGTTCCCTCAACCCCAAAAAACTAGAGTAAGCATGTTTATATTTTCGATAAATTAAAAAATGGGGATAGGCTAATTTTTCGAAAGTTCGAAAGATATAATCAATTTCTTGTTTAAGATATTCAGGATCACAGTAGTTGAAAGATCTTAAAAACATATTAAAAATAATATTATTTTTAATGTAGAGAGGATGAGAGGAAAAAAATGAAGCAATTGGTTAGTATGTGTGGGTTTACGATAAACTTTAAATGATAAAAGAGTTCCAGTTTGTATTATTAAAATTATATTAAAAATTATTCTTAGAGTACCTTTACTTTCTACTAGCATAATTCCACAGAGCCACGGTCCAAAACAAATAGATACTATGAAGATCAAAATAATTTCTTAAAATCGTATTTTGTTTTATTTTAATTAATTTAGCTAAGATAAATTTATTTTTTTTAATAATTATCAAACGCGTTTGTAAAATAAAAAAAAAGAAATTTAATTCTCCTGTTTGGCAGTGGGCCACCCGCCTTCCTTACATTCATAGATTTCATTTTAATTAAATCTCATAAAATATTTTTTTTATATATATATATATATATATATATATATATATATATATATATATATATATATATATATATATATATATATATATATATATATATATATATATATATATATATATATATATATATATATATATATATACACCGTATATATATATATATATATATATATATATATATATATATATATATATATATATTATACATTAGTGTACTGACAATATTAAGTACAACACTTAAAGAAAAACCAATTACATATTTGGAGTCAGCATATAAAGCTTTTTGTTTATTTCTTTTTTATTTTGAAAAAAATGTAAAATAAAAATAATTTAAGAAATTGTACTAAAATATCATTGTACGATATGGTTTTTATTTTAATTTTGCTGCTAATTGCAAATAACTAAATATAAATTTAGTTATATTCTAGAAAATGTTACTGAATGATGTGTTTTCGTTTTGTTCTAATGAAGAAGTTCATTAATAGTTTTACAACATTTTAACTTAATTTTAAAAATTTGAAAAAGAATGTAAAAAACGTAAAATGTAATTGTAAATCATATAAAGAAAAGAAAGTTATATTTATAGATGTGTGAAAAAAAGTGCAACAAAAATTATGTTACGGTAGCAAAGAATTCGTTTTTAAGCAAAGTTTGTTTGGAGAATAGTACAGCCGTAAAGATAGTTTATTTTTGTAAGTGAAGCGAGAGCGATGCTTGAAGTAAAATGAATGCTAGGATTGTCATGGAAAACTGTTGTGGATTGGTACAGATTTGTAGAAGTGTGTGAAAACGAAATTTTAAGTAGAGTAAATAAATTTGGAATTAAAAAATAAAATTGTAAATTAAATGAAACTGTGTTGGGAAAACATAAGTACAATAAGGGCGTATTTTGAAGAAAAGCTTAATTGGGTAATGATTGGAATGAAAGGGACAACAGGAAATGATTTTCGTTCCATTGCCAAATAGAAATAAAGAATATGTAAAATAGCAAAAAACATTCGTCGGGACAACTGTAATAGCGGACGGTGGAAAAGTTAAAAGTGAAGATATAGATCTAAATCATATGACAGTGAACCATTCTTTACACTTCGATTAATCCACACGAAATTATATAAACCAACACAATAGAAGGAGAATGGTCAAAGGTATGTAATGAACTGAAACTTGTAAAACGTAAAATAACGAAACCTAATGTAACGATAGCAATAACGTAACGTAACGTAAAGTAACGTAACCTAACCTAACTAACCTAATCCAACCTAACCTAACCTAACCTAACCTAACCTAACCTTATCTAACCTAACCTAACCTAAATTTTTAAAAAACGTTATTTTTTTTTTAATTCCAGTTAAAGCAGGAATTTAAACAAGAGTTAACATCTCCTTAGTTATTTGTGCTCTTTTGGTCTAAAAAAATCTGAGGCAATAATAACTTCCTAAATTTCATGGAGTTACTAGAAAAACAAAAATAAAAAATGTTTTGAAGGTAAATTTTTTAAATGATTTTTTTTATTATTATTATTTTACAAAATTTCCGGTACTAAGCTTTATACGCTGATTCCAAGTATAATTGATTTTCTTGTAAGTATCGTAGTTCTCGAGATATCATCATTGCCTGCTTATCTAGGATTTGGCCATATATATATAAATATATATAAAAATGTATCAATAAATATATATTGCAATATATATATATATATATATATATATATATATATATATATATATATATATATATATATATATATATATATATATATATATATATATATCTAAGGAAAATGAAAACAGTATTTCTGGCACTTTCGTGTATTTTTCTACACATTTTCAAGGTGTAACAAAGAAATTTTACATAAAACAAAGCTAGATTAAAACTCTCGGTTAAAACTAAGATAACAATGAGTTTGGGGTTTAAATCTAACATTTTATAAAATAACAGCGCAAATGTGTGAAAAACGAGGTGCTCAGTCTTTCATTTTCCTTATTTTGTTTTTGACTTATGTTTCTATATAAGAAAATAGATTTTTAATATATATATATATATATACATATATATATATATATATATATATATATATATATATATATATATATATATATATATATATATATATATATATATATATATATATATATAACCAACTAAATTTTAATCTCAAATATATCTTTACATATATATATCTATATATATATATATATATATACATATATATATATATATATATATATATATATATATATATATATATATATATATATATAATATATATATATATATATATATATATA
>JABUQX010035553.1:7500-22342 GCA_015478945.1 Trachelipus rathkii | reverse complement strand
CAATTTTGTGCCAGGAAACTCCGCAAAAAACTTCATAAGCTACTACACTGATCGGAGTAGCTCACTAGGGTAATTGATTATACATTATGCTATATACCCATTATCAATCTATTATTGGCTGACTAATTCTAAAACAATTAAAATCATACCCACTCGACAACAGCACAGAGGCTATCAGTGTATCTTGATTGCTCAAAAATTATAACTGTAATTTATAACAATGAATGAAAATATATAAGAAAGTGAATGTTATTCGTATTCGGGGCTCCATACCAGGACACAACACTGTGTTGCAATTAGTAAAAGACCCATTTCAGATAGGAGGGAAATTGCATCCTAATTTATTGGCTTATTGAAATTGTAATATTATAAAATTATGTGTATCTCTATTAAAGGATGAGACAGGACAGATATTTGGTCTTACATACTCTTTTGATTTGATTATTTATTTATTCTATTATTATTATTATTCTTATCATTATTATGAGTATTTATTTATCTATTCACCTATCATTCATTATTATTCGGTTAGTTTTATTATCATTCATTAGCTCAGGTTATTAGGGTTAGGCTTTATTTCACATATTATATAAAACCTGTTTAATTTATTGGACTTCTCTAATTTTAAATAATTAAATTTTAATTTAATCTGAAATTAGAAATGTTTAAGTTTATATGCGAAGCGAAAACGTCCCCTCACGACATTATCAATAATCAATAATAATACCTATATAATAATAATAATCATAAATAATAATAATACTAATAAAAATGATAACAATAATAATGAATAATAATAATAATATACAAAGATAGATAATACATAATAATATAATATAATAATAATCAGATAATGAAGTCTAATAATAATAATACATAGGATAATAATGCAATAATAAGATGAAAAGGGAGTAAGAAACAGTCGGAATAATAATAATGTTTAATTCATTAATCAAAAAGTTGTTTTTATTATATACAAATCAATGCTATCTTAATATATCATAACAAGTATAGGCCCATAGATCAACTAATATATTATATCTAATAAATAATAATTTATAATTAATAATATTATTAATAATAGAGTAACTCAATGCAATAAAATATATGATAGGATTAGGATAACTTAATAATAATAATAATATAATTATAAGGTAAGTGTGTGGCGGGAATGAGAAGATAATAATAATATAGATAATGAAACTAATAATAATACATGAATCAATAATGAGAGTAATCAATATATAAGAAGTATTAACAAGGCACTACCCATAACTAATAATAAGTGAATGAAGTATGTATTATGAGCGAGTCAATACATAATACATAACACTGACATAAAGATAGTGAGATAATAATGCAGTAACTAATAGAGCTAACTAATAGTTAATAATAATAATCAATAATAATTTAATAATAATAATCCATCAAATTATATGAGATATGACGATAATTAATCGTAATTTACATAGATTATATACCATCCGAAATCAGAGGTGACAATTAACCTTAATATACATAACTCCAATCCAATAATAATCAATAACTACATAATTTACAGATAATAATACACTCAATGTAATTAATAAAATTGAACGTTACATACCATAGAGTATTACCATAATATGTACTAATAATCAATCAGGATATATCAATAACAAATCCAACGACATCAATCGTCTAAGTAATCAATAATAAATATAATAACCTAATATCTCACAGAATCCAGATAACTTAGGTGAGAGTGCCCGATTAGGAAGGGAGATGGCAATTAATATAATGAAGTCATATCTTTTTTAAATATATAATTATAAATAATAATCATTATAATATCAATAACTAATACTCACCATCACTCCATCCATAATATCAATATAATTTTTATCTGACTAATTAAATATTATAATCATAATCATTTCCATCTTAACATCCAAACAATCTCAATCACGATATAATTCTACTCAACTAATACACAAACTCCAATACATATAACTAACAATGAATGAATAAATGTCATATCTTCAAGTAATTCATATAATCATTAATAATAATAATAAGTAAGATAAAGTAATCAGTTATCAATACATAATAATTAATATAATACAGTAATGATATGAACAATAACTCAAGATCAAAAGCTAACTTCTACTTCATTACAGTACATAGCCAGTTACATATTTTTCTTCTCATCTCCTTTTTAATACACACATCACCCCAAATATAATAGATATCTATTTACCAAATCAAACATAGCAATAAATCATTCGTAAATTAAGGTTAATTTCACTCCTATCTGACAATGGCAGGCCCACTGAATATGGCAACACAAGTGTTTGTCCCTTTGGGGAGCCCCTAATTCAAATACCACTTCATAATACATTTGAGCATCACCTACAGATGCCTCTCCTTTCAATAGTAACAATAATTGTATTTAATAAATTCAATAAAATATATTGGTAATTAGCATTATCGCAACATAACCATAGTGATCCATATCACAGTAGTAGTCTGATGGTACAGTTTTGAACCGCCTATCAGCTTTTTTCTCAAAAAGCACTACAGCAAGATATTATGCGTCTGAACTTGGAATAATATTAATCTATGTATAGGGATAAGCTCAGAACCGTGTAAATTTCAAGTCTGTAGATTGTATATGAGGAGGGCGAGGATCCACCACACGAGGAGACGCATAGCCGCTACCCCCTCGTTCTATACCCCATTTTTCGGCTTCCAAACCCCCTATGAGCATTGAGTTATACCTAATCGAGAGCTTTAGTTCGAGGCTTGTGTATGAACGAATTCTCTCGAGACGAGATTTCTACGCTGCAGCGCGCGAAGAGTTGCGCTGCGCGCCCATAACACATAACACATACTACGTATATTATTCATATTTATTATTATTATATTATACATGCGCGTGATCAAAATTAGATAATATAAAATACTAATATCACTTATTATTATTATTACTCATTATTATATTATTGATTTATTACGCACCACCATATCGAAGATTCGTTTACTGAAGGATAATCGATTTGAGTCAGAAAATAACCAGATTCATCGTTAATTGGGATCTGTTTTTAACGGTCGTCGACATCTTGAGACTATTGCCTCTTTTCCGGCTTGGCCGGCGGTTTACTCCTTCCATCCGGGCTCTCTGAAGTTCCCACTATATCCGTTACATGGTTACAGTTACATCGCGTTATCTGGTTTGTTTATAAATTTGGAGGGAGTCGTTACGATCGGGGGTCTCGTCGTCAGGGCGCAGGTCGTACAGTCCCTGGTGTGTCCCTGAGGTCAGGGGACCCGCGCCACCCCCCGCGTTATCAAAAATCATATGCGTGTTCCGTATTGGTTTAGCCATTTGGTGATACGGACATCATGAGCAGCGTTGCAATTTACTTCAGAGAAAGATGGTGACCTGGTGCAAGGTGCCTGCAGGAGTTGGTCCGAGCCCATCCGAGTGCTGCGAGCGCCAACGCTTGCTCGGTGCCCGAGTATAATAACAACTCTTTCTGTTATAATACAACAATATGTTGGTGTCTTTATATGTTTTATCCGAGCGGTCCGTTAGAGCTTCGAATATGTCATTGCGTTATTAAATATCCGTATAGGAGTGCCTAGTGACCCTTCCATTATCCCCTTTAGGGCGATCCTTCGGACTGAAAAAATAATAAAGAGCCAACAGAATCGCCAAAACAGAGGTCGAAGGAGGAAGAAAGAAGGATGAAAGATGAATAAAGAAAGGCAAAGACATGGAGAAGGAATCTGCTCAGTACAGACGTAGAAAGGCTGACCAGCTACCCTGTTTCTGGGCGCCGGTGCGGAAGGCCGTACGTTACTTTATTCATGTATTTGTGTAATGAACCAATTTATAGTGTGTTAATTATATATTATATATATATCTATCGATCATATATACTATATGGATATACTATATATACATATATAATATCTACATCCACTATTTACTACTATATATATATACTATACTACTATAACCGCTAATATATTGGCGTATGTTTATCACACGCGAACCTGTATGACTGCGTCACTAAGGGTGCCTTCTGACGACTTCCTCATCCCGCAGCAAGAAGGTAGCGCATCACATGCCAGGTCTGGTCTCGGCCGAGCGCGGTCGCCGCAGTCACGCGAACTCCGAGGCGCTGTCGCGCCGCCTGCAGGCGCGATCCGACGCTGCTGTGAGTCGCCAGCAGGCGCGCCTCGCCGGCCGCATCCGACGCCATGGATGGCGACGCTCCACCAGCTCCGCTTGTCCTCGCGGCGGCTGCGCTCCGTGAAGCTGTGTGCGCGCACCTGCAGGCACGCCCGTCGACGCGCAACCCCGCCACGCGGGCGAGGCGGTGTGCGCCTTCCGCCATCCCCGTTTCGCGTTCCGCATTTGACTACGCATCCGGTACGAGAATGCACGTGTTCTGTTTTCAACTCATTTTTTATTTTAGTTTGGTGCTAAACTTTTCTGTCATCAACGTAAAATTCAACTCTTATTACTGATTCAAGTCACATATTTTTCTTCTGGTATATTCATACAGGCTTCTTCATTGAAACAAGGCGCGGGAAAAGAAAACACCCGTCTATCTCTATTGTTAAAGCCTTATATAACTCATAGAGCAAACTACACATAATCGTTAACGATATACCACTTCTCTACAGATCAACACATATTCTTACATTTTATTAAAAAGAAACATTATAAATATGATGATGTACAGAAGAGTATATACAGTATACACCACATAAATTAGACCTGATAGGTTGTACAGGAAACATAAGGTCTTATACAATTTGAAATTATTATATTTTAAAAAGAAATGCTAACATAATCGTTACTTTAATCATCTTAAAAATCTAATTATTGCACCGCCGAGCTACGCGAAAAACACACCACTTATTTTTAATTCCCTTATACAATCAGCTATCCAATGTCCCACCCATCTTGCTTGAAACATCCCTAGGCTTAGACAGTGTCTGAACGAATAGACCTAGAGTCGGTATCCAATTTCCTATCAGCTAACAGTTCATTACATGCGAATATCCCCTAGAAATTCTTCTTTGCGTTTCCACGAGAGAGCAGCGCTCTCGAATGACTTCTACTCCTCTATTGCACCATTTGCATTATTAATTTCACGATTCTATAACTTTCGTTGTCTGTCATATTCTCGTGATCTTGAGGACTGCTCCAGATGACAGGTGCCAGACACTGAGATTGACAAATTTCAACTATTTTGACATTCTTGACACTCGTCCCTAAAGTTCCTTTTCTTTAAGTAATTCTTCTTTCCTGATATAGCCCCCATGATTAATTCTGAAAGGATCAGCAGTGAGATACATATGCCATATCAATGCTACTAGTTTGTCAGCAATGAATTCCTTGAGACACCATATCGACCTACCTTTACCGTTATCGCTGCATGAACCTGTATTGGCAAATTATAATTCGTAAAAAGGCCGTGAGCATTGGGAATGTGAGTCTTCATATATATCATCTCATAATCACGACCGTAAGGTTGACCATTCACATGTACACCTGACCCTTTCTAAGTGCCCGATATGGGTTAGGAAGGTTTGCCAAAGGGGGGACTTCTTCTCCATAGTGCTTCCAGAATAGGCGTCGCGGTGCTATCAATTCCTCATTATTACCCTTCTGAGGTAAGCTCCCATTGACGGTATGGTTAGTATTTATTAATGCTTTCGATAAGCCCTTTTGGGTAACGAGTTAAAAAGCTTTTAGTCTCAATTCTCTTTCATCTGGATTCATCGCTTGCTAGTCGGTCTAAGTAAGAAGATTCTTTCATTTCCATAATGTTTATGGAGATAATTTTCCACCTTAGTCACTTACTAAAATGTATATGCCGTCATCAGTAACTTTTAAAGATATGGCTTTTGGCGCCGACTTAGCATTGTTGTCTAAAGAGCACTTTTTACATTAGAGCAAATTCAGCGTTGTATGATCTAGTTAACTCTGATACGCGTATCCCACGTGATTGGTAGAATAGCTCTTTCCTGAGAGATATATATGCACCGGTATTTACAAGCGTCCATAATATTATAGGTATTATCCTTTAGATTTACCAGGCAATGGCTTTCTGTTTGGTTCTTCCACATCTTTTAAATTTGTCAATATCCAGCGGTACTGATTGTAAGATGAGACTCCCTTCGCATCTTGAGAATAATTTCTAAAGGTTTCAATATAACTATCGATAAGGGTATTCGTGTGCATGCTGATGCTTTCTAGTAGATGACCTTCATTATAAAAATACCTTTCAAGTTGATTAACCAACCACGTATATCATGAAAATTTGTTTACGAGTGGATACTATCGTGATTCGGTTCCCTTTGATAGATCTGACCATCTTTCGTCTTACAATTAGTCTTTTAAGATATAAAAACACATTTGAAGGGTCAAGATATTGATCAGAAGTGCCAGGAATATTGAAATCGAGAGGTACATCTGTATTTGTGATTGAGTGAACGGGATTAATACTCAATAAAGTTTGGAATTCACTCACACTAATCTGGTGTAGGGTTCACAGAGAAAGAGATCCAAATTCACCTCTTACAAACAGTCTGCGACTGGAAGGGATTGGAGGAAATGCACAATCTTGCTGGTACATGCACCGAACGTATATGAGGAGCACACATCTCCTCGTCACAACAACTTCTTATATACAAAATAGTTTACAGGTTGTCACTGTTTACTAAATAATTGGCGAGTCATCTCGCGTTATTAAGGGTAAACACATCAATGCACTTTTTCTTTAGTGGTCCTCCTATTCCTCTTTATAGGTTTTTTTACGGCGACCTACAACCTTACCAGTCATAACTTACGTTCGTATTTTCGTTTAACATCATCCTAAACATTTCTATCAGAAGCCATCGGCTAGTCGTCTTTTAGTGCTGTTTGAGGATCGACCCGCCTGGCCCCCATAATTATTCTTGTCTGGTAAAGGATCTATACCTTGTCCATATTCGCTGCTTTTTTTAGCTAAGAATATTTACCTCGGCTTGATCTTTAGACAAAGGAGACTGGCCCCGCTCTGAACAACGAAGCAAAAATATCCAACCTAAGCCATATACCCCCCTCTGCATTCTTGCACCCTGAAGACTCGTTCTCCTTTCCATTATTATTATTCATTTAATCGAGCTTCCTTCTTATATGTACTTTACACACTGCTGTTCCAGTCGTGAATGGGTATGGATTACCTTCTACATCTCTTATATAAATACGAATCGAACTCAGTTGGGTCTTACTCAAGGGTAAGTAGTGAACATTAGGAAAACTTATAACTCTTTTACCTTTAGGAAAATGAACTACTCTTAACAAAGAAGCTTTAGTATTCCCTACGTACTGATGGTCTATAATATCTGTATAAACATAGGCCATACCAGGATCTTGAAACATCTTAGAAGGCCTGCATACAAAATGTAATGAACTCGCGGTGTCATTTTTTATGACATTCTCTTCCATCGTTGGTATATAACGCATTAGATCCTTTAGAGTAGGTTTGATATTATTTCTCAATATTTTGTTTACATATGAGTAATGACAATTACGAAACCAAGTTGAAGGGCTGATCATAAATAAACTTATATCGTTCAGGTTCACATGAATGTGAGATTTTAATGTGAGATTTTAATGTGATTAACACGTTATCTTCGTTAACGGCCTTATTAACAAGAAACACTAAATCATTACATAACTGACTTGCTTCAAATTTTTTGTTTAAGTCTATGAACACATCGGTAACCGATTTATAGAGACCGCGGTTTATATAATATCTTTCAAAAAAATATTCTTTGTTGCCTCGTTTGATGATTGCCATATCAGCTTTAATTTTTAATACATTTTTAACACTATCAACATTTCTAAATATCGTAAACGCCAAATATGATTCAGGCCTATTCTCTATATCGGCGTCGAGAATTATTTCACTTAATCCTGCTTCATACATTTCTCGATCAAAAGTTATAGGGTTCAATAATTGAGTTGTATAGTCTGATATTTTATTAGCTGGATGTAGATCCATAGAAGCCGATGAGGGCAGCGTTAAATAGAAATGATCTTCACTCTCCATGTTCCCAAACGTAAATGATCAGTGTTTCTAATATCGCTAGCATTTAATATACTGTTTACTTCAATAGGGTAACCTACCCATGTTGATAGAGATATCTGTCTATTTATTACCTTTCCCTTTAGATCCTCCACCCCTCATTTTTTCTATTTAATACCTCATGACTCCTTAAGGATCAAATACTGTTATTTCTTGTATTTCTTGTCTTATCACATCCCCTTTTATTTTTTTCTCGCTAAATCCTCTAGAATTAGTATTAATTTTTAACCTGTCTCTAGGGCAATTCTCTGATCGTATCTACTTTAAAAACTCTCTCGGACCATCCAGCTTCATACCCTTTTCTGAAATTTTCATCAGTTCTGGATACTCTTACATAGTCTCCTACTTTAATGCCTGTGTTATCTTTTATTTTTCCCTTTGGGTTGATAGGTACAAACGGTTTTGTCTTTACCATCTCTATAGGGGTATTCTTAAGTGTTCTATGATGAGACCGATTATAAGAGTAAGCCAAGTCCTGTAGTATATCTATATATTTAAATGTATTCATCTTCGTGAAATACCTATGCATTCTTTCTTTTATAGTTCTTTGTACTCTTTCAACTATTGCGGCTTTATTAACTGAAAATGTGTTGTAATACCCTATGTCATACTCAGTAACTATTTCTTGAAACTCTTTACCTAAAAATTCTGTACCCTTATCTGTCCATATCATTTTGGGATATCTGTTATCCTTATTTATAATTTCTCTGACTGCTGTAGCAACTGTCTTTGATTTTTTATCTTTTAAAACCCTTAACCATAAGTATCTGGAATATACATCTATCACAAAAAGAATATATCGATACCCCTCATTGTAAGATTTATATTTTATCATATCGGTCAAGTCTAGTTGCCATACGCTATCTAAATGGGGAGCTATAGTTTTCCGTGTAGGAAATTTTTTTCGTATAGGTTTATGAAGGGTAAAAGCATCCTCACCTTCTAAATATTTTTTCAATTCTTTTTTACTAATTTGAGGAAACTTTGAAGCAAACCTTGAAAAACCCCCGTAACTGTATGGCTGTTTCACATCAAAGTAATATTTATCGACCGCTTCCTTGGCCTCCATGATTCACAATGACATTAACAATAAAAATTTTATTCATTTATATTGAAAGGTGATATAAAAAATCAGATGTATATATGAAGTATTTTATTTTTTAATTACAAAATAATATTAACTATTTTAAATTACAAGTCTAAAAACATAGCATGTGTATACAGAAAGATAACATAGAATATATACATAATTTTAAATTACAAATAATACAATCATATAAAAAATCATAATAAATAATCAGATGCTAATCCATTTTGATACTTTGTATGGATTTTTTCTTATTCGACCCGTTCTTGAACGTAATGTACTTCTATTTATCAACTTTGATCTATCCGATGCAAAAGAAGTACCAGCAGGACTTGCATCAGGTCTAGGCGTCAATGGAATATTATCCAGATCCGCTAATCTTTGTTTATTCATGATTAAACTTCTTGGAAAATTAATAGTCTGAAGTTCTTGTTTGATCCTGTTCCAACCTGTCACTGGAGCCTTCTTCCATTCACGGGAGAGATCAGATATCAAGTCAACAATATTCGATCCAAGTATTGTTTCTCCATCAATAATGATTTGACCGAGATCATCCCAAGTAATCTGATCTTTTAAAATATTATATAGAGCTATACCCTTTTCTCCTTACTCCTCGCTGGTAAGCTTCCTTGAGCTTATGTCTAAAATTGCTCTTCTTTTCACCATGGTTTAGATCTGTGTTAGAGATGCATCTTCCTTGGGTGATCTTTTAATAAAACTCTTAAATCTACTAATTTTTGTATAGCATTTTGATATAGGACTCTTTTTTCATGAATGTTAACATTGGAGTTTAATATTTGTTGCAGTTCCTTCTCATAATTATTTATCTGTTCAACTTGAGGATCATATAAACTCAAAGGCTGCTGTTGAATCAATGGGTGATAAGGATTATATCCGATCTGATGCTGCTGAATGTCTGATTGAGGTTGTTCGAAATGGCTGTTGTTTGTTGTTGTGTTGTTGTTGTTGTTGTTGTTGTGTTGCTGTTTGTTGGTGTCTGTTGTTGTTGCTGCTGCTGGTGTTGCTGTTGTTGTTGTGGATGTAAGGTTTCTGTGTTATATTTCAGCCTTCTCCATATCGCTGTAGGGTAAAACGGCTACCGTCTTATCATTGAAGCAAAGCCACTTGGTTATCAAAAAGGAGCTTATAACGGAAAAGAGTAAGGTAGGAAGCACACCTCCAGCTTCTGTAGTAGCTTCTTTTTTAATTTTGGCTTTCTTAACGATACCAGCAAGTTTTTTAATAGATGTTTCTGTGACGACGTAACTTTACCTTCTGAGCTCTCTTTAAAGGAACATTTCCTTTTATAAGATTTTAGGCATACTTCTGCTATACATTGTATAAATTTTTCATCTTCACAGATCAGTTTACGTTTTTCAGAAGGTTTCAGGGTTTAGATTTTCTCATAAAGGTTAACTAATCTGCTACTAGAAGTACTCAATTATTCAGGAGTATGTATACTGGTCCTCAATCTCGGTGGGCTAAGATATTTGTAACGCAGTAACACTTAATGCGTGTTCTTAGGAGAAGCCTACAGAGTAATAACCATGAGCGTATAAGATGGTAACTTCTTTATATAACACTTTTTAAGAACTCTTTACGTGTGAAAGTAGGGAACTATTTGGGTAAGCCACAAACATTGACCCTGACCTCATATGCTTCTTTGTCCAAAACAGATAAATACTGCGTGTTTAAGACACATCCGCTCATATACTTATTCTGATGAAAGATATTCTGCTGTTATAAAAAATACTGTGATGTTTAAATGATGCGAGTAAACTGTGAAAGTTTCAGCTATAGCTTCATTCAATTGTAATGCATCAAATCATCAAGGATTATAATTTTATGTCCTGGTAAACATTGAAGAACTTTTATGTCATATAACCCTTCGTGAAATTCGATTACATCTTTGTAGTCTTTAAACTTTTCTTGGTAAACACTGTAACACCATATGATTTTAACAGGCTTTTGTTCGAAAATCTCGACCTCTTTTAAAATGTTTAATAACAGAAAGGTTTTCCCGCATCCTGTAGGACCAGACACAAGACATGTAGCAGGAGCTCGGAACATAAATTTACCAACGTCCATTCTAGATTGATACCTGATCACTAATGAATAAGAAAAGGTTTGCGTTTATGTTATAAATGGTTTGTTAACTCATTAGATCAATAGATCAATAGATCACAACTGGCCAGGAGGATGGGGAAGGGGGAATGGGGAGGGTTGTTTGATTTACTGATTTACTGATTTAGGGTATGTAAAAAACATGAATTTTTAACGTTTAATGAAACATAGTCAACTTTACAAACGTTTAACTGTGGAACTTTGCTACATATAGTAGTTTATTTAGTGTGTAATTGGTGTGTTTAGGTTTGTCGAGTACATTATATTCTAGTTCAGGTCATGTTTTTGTTAGCATTTTATATGTAAAAACAATGTACCGCTAACACTAATCTGTTGGTTAGTAATATAAAGAACTTATTATTTTGTACCTATGTTATTGTTGTTTGTTGTTGTTGTTGTTGTTTCTAACGAAAACTATTCCCTGTAGAACCTGATATGGTTCGTTTCGTGCGTTTTGTAATTCCTTGTTTAACTTTCTTTCTGATTGGTTGAAAAGAAAGAAATCTCATTAAACCTATAAGGTTGTTTTATACATACGAATTTCGCCACAGTAAGACATTTTTCGCTGTACTGGTACGATGACCTCTCGTTCTCTCCTACGGATGTCCTCTTTACGAGGATCTTTGTAATACCCAACGATGTGTCATTTACATTTTTTTGGAAAACGAATGGAGAGCAATATATTACCTGTATTCCAATTGGTGGTGCAAGTAATATACCTTTAATCATATCGGTTGAAGAATTCCTCAAGATTATCGACAGCCTTGAAGCTTGGATAAAGGCTGAGTATGTGTCATCTGTGACATCGTCTCTTGATGAAATCAGAGGTGACAGCTTGAGAGGCTATAATAGAATAGATGTTGCTTTCAACTGCATCTATAATGTTAAAATGTATGATGTACCGCAACTATTGAAACCCAATGATCCTGTCACATTCAGCGTACGTGGTATAGGTTATCACGTTTCAGACATCTGCAAATTAACAGCTTTGTTTTTGATATGAAAAACGACTTAAAGTCTCATCTTAAAGCTGTGCCATACTCGAGGACTTAATTCAAATAGCTCATGGTGTAATCTACGATATTTACACCGAAACATGTGGTTTCCCGTATAATGCAGTATACAGAAATGCATTAATAACTATCAACCAGGATACGTTTACTTCTCTCTGGCGTGAGCGAGTGAGTGCTGTTGAACCGAAATATGCAGAAAGATGGTTTAGTGCAGCAGGTTGTATTTATGCTTACATCCTTTCGGATGGTGTTGAATCTCTGGAGAAACATATAGAACTTGCTCAATTTATACAGAATCCTATGTCTCCCTGATTAGATGGATTAATATATTTAAAATAAAAACTTATATGTATGAATGTATTTATTTATTTAATGTTCTTTTTATTGGAAATTATATGTTATACACCTGAAAACTTGTTTTACTGTCCCCTTATGTACGCTTTGTTGTTTAAGATGTTAGAGATATCTGTTTATTCGTGCAGCCGTTGCGTGTTAAGTATGTTATGTTCATAGTTTAGCTTTACAGAGAATAAAAACTTTACTTTGTTTGTCTTTACAAATTAGGTATTATGCTGGTTAGGTTAGGTTAGGTTATGCTATTTTTTTTTTTTTTAAATATTACTATGTTAATGTAAAATTAACATTGTCGTGTTGGAGTTATGTTTGATAAAGTACGAATGGATTATGTTTTTGTGAGTCTTGGTGCCGGCGGGCGCGCCTGCGGGCGCACACACGCGTCGGATCGCGCCGGCAGGCGCGCCTGCGGGTGCGCGCACGCATCGGATCGCGCCGGCGGATTGCACTGGCTGGCGCGCCTGCGGGCGCGCCCCCGCATCGACCAGGAGCCTGATGACGCTACCTTCTTGCTCATGAGGGAGTCTCAAACACCCTTAGTTGAGATCTACATCCTTATAAACATATTTATTTTAACACAAATATTGTATTATTACACAAATATTTAATAACTCGACACCGCACCGGAGCCAGCACCGGTGCAGCTGTCAACTCCTACTCCTCTGAGTCAGATTCCTTCTCCATTCTTTCCTTTCTTTATTCATCTTTCATCCTTCTTTCTTCCTCCTTCGACCTCTGTTTTGCATTCTGTGCTCTTTTTTTTCAGTCCGGACACCATAATATGGGGTCCTAGGCACCCTATACGGACTTATAACCATCATATTCGAACTCTACGACCTCGATAACCCATATAAGGACACCAACATTGTTGTTATACGAATGTTTATTAACTCGGCACCGCAGTGGCTCCAGCACCGGTGCCGGAGCCAACTCCTCAGATTCCCATACCAAGTCTTTCTAGAAACTCAACTCTGAATCCTCTCACCAAATTTCAGCCAATTACGAACACTTCGATTTTTTAAGGGGGGGTGGGGTCCCCCTTCAGGGACCCACGGGGACGTAACCTCGTCATAGACGAGGTTACCTCCCCATCTAACACCCCTCCAAATTTTAACCCGATACGATAACTCTGAAGGCAAAGTCAGAGTGCGTAAAAAACGATCCCTTACAGGGATCGTTTTTCGACTCAGATTCGATTTCTTTCGGAAATCGAATCTTCGACGTAATAATAATAATAATAATAATAATAATAATAATAATAATATATAATTAATAATAATAATCAATAATAATCAATAATAATCAATAATAATCACGCTCTCGCGCGCTGAACGTATCTGCGTCTCCGACGAGATTACGTCATCACACTCGAACCCAACCTAACTCTCGTTAGGCTTAACTCAATCTCGGGTTGGAAGCCCCAAGGGTATGAAACGAGGGCGTAGGCGGGATATACGCTCTCGGGGTGCCCCCCTCTATATACATCCCTACAGACTCGAAATTTAACACGGTTTTGAGCTTATCCCATACATAGATTATATTCCAAGTTTCAGACCTATATCTCTTATACTTTTTGAGAAAAAGCTGTAGGCGGTCAAACTGTACCATCACTACTCACAGTCAATGAAATAGCTATAGGTTTTATCCTAACACAATAATTATGTTATAATAATAATAATAATAATAATAATAATAATAATAATAATAATAATAAATAATAATAATAATAATAATAATAATAATAATAATAATAAAATAAAAATAAACAATAATAATATAATAATAAAAAATATAATAAATATAATAAATAATAATAATAATCATAATAAATAATAATAATAATGAATAATAATAATAATAAATAATAATAATAATAATAATAATAATAAATAATAATAATTATCAATAATATAATAATAATAAATAATAATAATAATAATAATAATAATAAATAATAATAATAATAATAATGAATATAATAATAATAATAATAATAATAATAATAATAATAATAATAATAATAATAATAATAATAATAATAATAATAATAATAATAATAATAATAATAATAATAATAATAATAATAATTATAATAATAATAATTATAATAATGATAAGTATATTACTAA
>JABUQX010035551.1:27500-38306 GCA_015478945.1 Trachelipus rathkii | reverse complement strand
ATGCATTTTACAGTCTGCTCACACTAATTTGTAACCTACCATTGTATCTTCGACATTCTAAAAGGAAATAAAGATCAATAAAACAAAAAAATAAATAGTCAGGACCAACTATGGGTCTATGAAAAAAAATTTTATTACATTTTTTCTGAAGCAAATAATTTCCTGAACTTGAGAGCTATTCGTTTGTCGAGCGCGGCAGACCCTTCATAATATAAACTCTCTTGTGTCTCTCAGTCCATGATCCACTAGGCAGACCGCAGCACAATCATTCGGCTTCTGGAAAAACACCACGCTGCCCTCCTAGACTTTATCGCCAAAAATGTCACGGTTGCGACTAGATACGAATATAAATCTGCCTTAAATATGGATATAGTAGGCGCTCCCTCTCTTCTAAGATAAAACATTTAGTTAGAACCTCATCTCTTGGCAAGACTTGTCGTTCTCCACGTTGGTTCTGGGGCGCTTTCTATCTTTATGCCGCTTCATAAAACGTAAGGAGTCCGATAAAAAAATATTCAGTGAGATTAGAATATTTTCAAAGTAGAATTGACAACCCCAAATTAATACCAGAATTGACGAGCTGAAATAATTCATTACGCAATAACGCCATACGACTATAGCGTGAATTAAGATATCCATTTCTTCGTTGAATACAAGAAGACTGAGAGGAAACATAAATTATAATAGATGGTATCTATGTGTTTCAAAAATAACTAGTAGTAATGACTTTGACCGCAAATTATTATGATCTTACAGGCAAAATTTATTGTCTAAGTGCCATGTAAAGATAAGCTCGATATAAGAAGTCTCTATCCCATAATATTCGTACACGCTAGTTTTAACTCTGATCCACGCCTATCATGGGAGCCCACCTATATAAAACGTAAATCCCCTCGCATTATTCCCTGCACACGTGTGTCATAAAAAACGATTTCAACCAAATAGCATAAGGAATTTCGTTCACTTATGAGTGTAATTGAGATGTGGAATAGCGTTTCTTATGGAACTGTGACAACAACTGGCCAATGTTCAATTCATTTCAAGAAAAGTATTAGATGATTACACCTTTATAGGAAATTCGCTGTCTTTGAAACTTCAATTTCAAACTCAATTTAACTTTTATTCAAATACTTGGATTTTGAATTAGTGTAACTAGGTACTTGGTAAAAATTAAACGTAGAAACAATTAAAGCAGTTTAGCAAATGTTAAAATACATTGTAATAAAGAATATTTCCTGGGCTATAATAGCATCTTATCTCCGAAAGCTAGCATGGCTTTCTTAAGAGAGACTCTGCCGGTGATATTCTTTCTGATTCGCTACTTCTATCGTATGCGCCATAGGCCCTAATCTAATAAATTAATACTATTTGAGTTCACCGTATACGTAACAACATAGTTCTCCCGTTTTCTTTCAAGGATTACTTATGGTGATCTCATATTTGATCACAATAAGAAGACGATAAATAATCAAAAAACAAAATTTCGGGACACTTGTCTAGCAGCGTATCTTGATGTCTTTTAATGCGTTAGAAGGCAAATTCTTACTCTAAGTGAGGCAACAACTCGTTAATGTCGCATTGACAGTGGACACATCCAAAACAACAAATAAACAAAAGTACTTAACAGACTGTGACGTTTACTGCATAGAAATAAATCTGTTCTAAGTGAACAAACTATTATGTTACATTGAAATAGGTGAAATAACGTACTTATTTCAAAAATACATAACAGATCTGTTTTAAGACGTTTAACATTCCAACACATCTAAGCTAAACAAATCAATTCATCATTAACAGTACTAGGCTTGAGTAGACTGATACAGTTCTTTGCTGCGTCGGTGGTTCTGTTACATTCTGTAGTTCTTCTCTCTATGTCGATAAGTGCCGCGATGATACTTATTGTTGTAATTGTTCATTTGTTCAGGGCCCGTTGGTGTCTGAGAGGCACTGTCTTGGGTACAAGCCATTGTGAAGATCGTCAGTGTATAAATCATCCATTTGTGACTATCTGTGGTGCTGTCATCGGTGAGGAGCAATGCAATTTCGCAGCTGAATCGTTCAAAAGTTAGCACGGAGGAACTGAATTGGACCTGTTTCACATGTTGTGATATATATTATCAATAAACTAGTTACTCATTACTACTATATAAGTACTATCATATATTATATATTAAATATATATATATATACTATTATCTATACTTATATATATATATATGTTATATACTATATGTAATTACAATAATAGTACTATAATATTACTATACTATATATATATATATTATTATCAGTTGGCGCGCTCGTGGGTCAAATTTCATTGAAGTAGGCAAAATCAATACTTATTATATTATATATATATAATATAGAAATATATATATTATATATATATTATATTATATTATATATATATATATAACGATATATATATATATATAGTTATATAATAATATTAAGATATATATATTGTTATATTATATATATTATATATCTAATATATATTATATATAATATATGTATATATATAGTATATATATTAGTATATACTATTATATACTATAGTATATATATATATATATATATTTATATATACTCATATATAAATTACTTATTATTTAACTATAAAATATACATATATTATATATATTTATATATATATATATTACTATATAGTTATTATAGTTATAATAATATTATATATAATTTATATATATATATATAAGATATATTCTGATATTATAATATATATATATGATATAATTATATATATAGTATCATATATTATTTATAGTATATATATATATAGCTATATAGTATATATATATATATTAATATATATAATGCGTAGGCCTACAACACAGGAAAAAATTTAATTTTTAATGAAACTTTAAATCGAATACTTAATTCAATATATCCCGCGTATTTATAAAACTTCAAGAAGCTCAAATTCTTTATATCAAAAGCGCACCCAAAATTCAGTAATAAATTAATATTCCTAATTAATATGAAAATGCGCTTATTATTTTTGACTAACTTCAATTCCACACAGAAACATTCTCCATTAATACATTACTGAAAAAGATAAAAACTACTGGGTCTGCCGAGGCAAAATTAGGGCTACTAGCGTAGAAGGTGATTCATGTTGACTCAGCGAGCCTAGGGCTACTCTGGTCGTAAGAATGAGTCATGATTCTATACTGGAAATAGAATACCCCATAAGTCGGGAATATAAGAGATATAAGCGTTAGCAGTTAAAATTAATTAATTAGTTAATTATTATTATCTATTATTATTAATAATAAAATTTTATTATTTCTTGCTAATGGTAATTTTTAATTGGGATTCTTTAAGAAAAATGACTGCTAATTGAGTCTGTCAGCAATACGGTGAAACTGCCTAGCCATATAGGTAAAGCGAACATATTTTTATTGAGTCAGAAGAAATAAACCAGTTTGTTTTGGCCGAACCCCACATCAGCTAACCTATAAAAAAAAGGGAATCGAGCCGTAGCAAATTTTTAAGTCGTCGCGGCTTATCAGTGAGCCTATCGAACGAATAATCAATATTATATATAATATATATATATAGATATATCAGTAATATATATATATATACTATATATCTATATCAAATACCACTCAGACGTTCCGCTAGTACACTGAACACCTAATCTAACGCCTCAATGGAACTGCGCTTGAGTATCTATTCAGCATCTAATCACTCATGACACGTCGCCTATGCTCGTTCGCGTCATCACGCACAGTCTTCATCTAAACTCACATCCCGTGGTCGGTGAGTATATACCCATGGTCCTGCATCTACTAACTACGCTTATGAGAATACTCTACTAACCTCCAGTTATAGCTCCGTTCTCATACTAAGCGTCCTACCTTATCATTCACTGTAGTGATAGGTGAGTACATGGCCGAACGAAATTATAAGTCACAAAATATAAAACCATAAAAATGTGCTCACCCTCGCGACTCTACCCACACTTTGCAATATATATATATATATATATATATATATAACGCTGTTACCTCGGCGACCCATGAAATCTAACCATCCATCTATTTAACTCTTATTCTAATGAGTAGGGTCGTTCACAACCTACTTACTCCGTACGAATAAACTCACCTAGCTTATTACTAAGATATATCATTATATACTATTTATTAGTACTACACGTGGTAGTATCCACTGTCACTGTATCCTAACTATTTACTCATATGACTTCATCACTCGTGACTAGTATCACTCGTCACGAAGACGATCTCAATAGTATCTCAATGAATAATGATCTAATCCAGCTCTTTAATCTGACCCTTATATGACTCAGCTGTATGACGCTCGTCTTAGATGACTCGCCGCGTCAATTGAGCTCGTCTCCGTATAACGATAAAAAGCGATGATCTCGAGTTATCTCCCTTACCTAAACTTGCAGATAACTGGATCAGCTCCAGATCAGAGCACAGTATTGACGCTTATATCGCGCAGTATCTCATATCACTATATATATATATTATTTATTATATATATATATCCTAGTTACTTATACCTTATTTTATTATCATAAAAGTTAGATATAGTATATATCGATAGACCTTATTATACTATATGGCTGATACTTTTTAATTATCTTTTGGGTTCACCATTCCACAGGTAGCGCGTCTACCATACTCTTGCTACACCCAAAAGCCCGTGACCACAGTCTTAACGAATTTGTATACTTATCGAACACCTCCATATATTCATGTGAGTTTCACATCACACACTATATGTACCATCAATCACGACAATCCCCATATTGATTAGACACCTATCACGTATAACTACTACCTCTTCACTTATCTCGGCTTACTCGCGCTAATATACATGATATATACTATAATATATATAGATATATATTTATATATATATATATATATATATCATATATATATATATATCATATATATATATATTATATATTACTATATACTGATATATATATATATAGTATAATATATAATACGACTGCCCATATATGATCGTACGTGTATGGAAGACAGAGAGGAGAGAGAGAGAGAGAGAGAGAGAGAGAGAGAGCAGAGATTCCTCAAACGTTGCTTTATGGCATGCAGAAAATCGAACTTTTGCATTGTATCTTTACAATAAGAGGTAGTGTCCCCGTGTCTATATCAGAATTATAATAATTATGACAAATATCATCATTATATCCTCAATGGAGCAAATATATATATAATGTAATATATATTGTTGGAAAGGTATCTAATAACTTCTGAATTTTTAATTCATGTAGGTTGACTAATTAGATGAGATAGGAAATTGCCCGGCCATTTGCGAAATTAATCACACCTAAAAATGTATCTATTCAAAAATATTTGTTGATAACCTGTTACTATAAACTAAGTAAAATATGACTTATATTATTTAATGTATGTATTATTATTATGGAAAAAGACCAAAGGCTCGAACAAGACACAGTTAGAAAAGGAAAACTAAGTTTTATCAAAATCAATGGCCGACATTTAATGTAGCAAAAAATAAAAAGGAAGACAGTCAAGGTCTTTACCTATTGAAGGACAAGCAAGGGAAATGGGACATACTCAATTTTCCTTTTCCAACTAAATTCATTGTAATGCTACAAAAAAAATATCAGGCATTTAGAATCACTTCTGTCAATGAAGCTCTTCTCTGTGTGTCGGGCCGCGTTTGTTTGTCTGTCTGTCTGTGTCTATCTGTCTCTGTTTCTGTTTGTGTCTGTATGTCTGTCTGGTCTGTCTGGCTTCTCTCTCTCTCTCTCTCTCTCCCTCTACTTTCCTCTCTCTCTCTCTCTGGTCTTCTCTCTCCTCTCTCTCTGCTCTCTCTCTCTCTCTCTCTCTGCTCTCTCTCTCTCTCTCTCTCTCTCTCTCTCTCTCTCTCTCTTCTCTCTCTCTCCTCTCTCTCTTAAACCGCTTACTTTCTTCTCTTTCCTCCACTTGTGTCTACGTCCTCAAAATATAACCTATAAGACTATAATCTATATCAATAATTACTTCATATGAGAGTATGTATTAAGTAGGCAGGAGAGTAGTAAATGACTCTCATGAGAGGTATAATATACATTTATATCGTAACTCGCGAGCTGATTATACTTCAATTATCCGCTATATATACGTATAACCGATTATGGCTATAAATCACATCCTACTTAGTATAATAGCTCTCAAATACACATACATGCATTATAGTATATATCTAATACTTATATATATACATATTACTATTATTACTATATACTATATATTATTATCACCCGACTCCTTAATCAATACTACCACTACGGTACTAATGATTACCCTACGTAAAATTCAGCTTACGATATCACCACTACCCGAGATACGATATCAATATGAGGCAATTCGTATATATATATATTTTTAAAAAAAAACTCAATAATGTATGTTTAAATAGTTTAACCATTCGCACCACACTTCAAAATTGTGCCGCGCGTAATTCAAAAGATAGAAAGCTACAATTATTATAAAATATAATATTTGTCTGCTGGAAGTTTTCTAAGCTTACATATGTTTTACTGTCAAGGCAGAACCTTTCTGAATCTACTAGATGTTCGTGACCTGTGTTACGTATATCCTGTTCAGGACAACTAGAATAGATTCCGCTATACTTCTGGTTGCTTATTTTTAAGTTTGGGTTTTGTTTTTTTTTAGTTCTTCAGCTGATTCACTTCTAGGGCACTCCGAAACTCAGTTTCTTATGTAATCAATACTAATGACTTGAAATAATAATAATAATAATAATACATAATAATAATAATCATAATAAGTAATATATACATCAATAATAAAATAATAAGAATAATAATAAAATATAATAGAAATAACTTAATAATAATAATATCAAACCTCGCATCTGCTAAATAGGATCTAGCGTAAATAGTCTCTGTAGGATTAATTATAAACGACAATTTATGTCATAATACTACTGGGTTTACAGATAATCGAGTACCTTCATGTACTAGCTCATTAGCTTCATCTATAGATCTCTAAAATATGTATCCCTCATAATCCGATCACCACAGCCATACTGAGCTATTATGATTAAATTATTGATATTGACTATTATTATACTTGATTCTCATACTCAGTATTAATTGCCTTTCATTATTATATACATTCATTATCTATTATTAACTCTATTATATGATGTTATATCCCCATTAAGTTTACTTATTTATTATTAGTAGCTAGCCTCGAGTTTACGTTAAGTTACTTCAATCTTGATATTATTTTATATTGATTATTATTATTATTGATTATTATTTACTTAATTAATTATCTATTAATTATTTATATTATTATTATGTCACTATTAAATTAATGAATCATTCATTATTATATGATCATATTACAATCATGATATGGCTTGGCATATAAACAAAGTCTCTGCTTTTCTCCAGCACGTTTACTTATTTATTTATTTACCTTTCTTTTTACCTAAAAACAATTTTTTTCTCCACTCTGATCGATCGCTAATCGTATCATTTCATTATATTATTTTTTATCACTATATTCGTATGATCATGAAGTATTAAGTAACTAAGTCTCGTATTCATATATTATATATCAGTTCTCATTATATTATCATCATCAATGTGATTAAATTCACTCTAACTGAATCGTATTTCGCTCTATTATTACACATGATTATTATTAACAATATTATTATGATTATTGATTATTATATTTAACATATATATATATTAGTATTATATATTATTACATATATTATTATATTATCGTCATTATATATTATAATTTTCGATTATTAATTATTATTATTCATTATTTATCTATCTATGATATGTTTATTTTATTATGTATTAATTATTATGTATTATTTAGCTTTAGATTATTATGTATGGTTATTATTATTATTATTCGATTATATATTTCCCCATTATTAGTTTATTATTATTATTATATACATTACTTAGTTATTATTCATCTATTATTATTATCTTATTCATTATTCATTATTTGTTTTATTTCTTTTTATTACAAATAATTAATTAGGTATATTTATTATTATTTCAGAATTCACTACTATATTATTATTATTTTTATTCATTTATTATCTATTATGTATTATTATTATATTTTTTTTTTTTTTTTTGTTATTAATGTTTTTATTTTATATTGATTAGTATTTTTATTATTATTATTATTTATTATTATGTATTATTATTATTTTTATTATATTGTTATTACAATATAGTAAAATTACATTATGGCTCATTTTATCATTAGTCATTTTATTAATTAGATTTTTTATTATATAATATATTTTTTAGTAACTTTTTTTATTATGGTTAACATTTATTTAGGAATATCGAAATTAGTTGTAATAAAAAATATTAATATTATCTTTATTATCATTATATTATTATATATTTATTATATATTATATTCAATATTATTATATTTTTATTAATATTACTTTATACTATTATTAATATGTATAATATTGATTATAATAATATTAACTAATAAATTAGTTTCATATTAATAATTCAATATTAATATTAATATTTAATATTCAAAATTAACAAAAGAATAACATTTAATATCTAAATAGTAATTTCACAAAAAAGACCTTTAATATTAATCATTTAATATTATTATAACTATAATATTAATACATAACTATTCAATATTATCTATGTCCCTTAAGCAGATACGATAGCTTAATATTTAAACTGAATATTAATATTAATATTCAATATTAATATTAATATTAATTTAATATTAATATTAATATTATAGTCAAAATATTAATATTAATATTTAATATTAATATTAATATTATATTAAATATTAATATTGATATTGAATATAGTAATATTAATATTAATATTAATATTAATATTAATATTAATATACATATTTAATTCAATTAATATTAAATATTAATATTAATATATGATTAATATTAATATTAATGATTAATATATATTTTATAATAATTATTGTTTTTCCTATTAAGATTAGATTAATATTTCATACAATTTTCGCAGTTCGATCATTTAGTATTAATTATTAGTTATAATTAATATATTCGAATCTTGCTATTAATCCAATATGACTTATCAATAAAATCATTAATTATTAATATAACAAATATTTTTATGAATATTTATTTTAATCAACAATTATTGTAATGATTAATAATTACATTTTAATATTACTTTAGATAGTCTTAATCAATCTTAATATTAATATTAATATTAATCACATTTTAATACTAATCACTTAACTATTAAATTTAATATTTAATATTAATACCCGATCAATTAACATTGATTCAATATTAATATTAATACTTCAATATTAATATTAATATTAATCATTAATATTGAATATTAATATTAATATATAATTATTATGCTCTATGTTGTGTAAATATCTATGAAAAAAATCTATAAGGTCTGGTGTAAATATAAGTTTTAGGATTCTTCTCTAGTTCTATAGTGAAAAAAACGAGATCGGTAGCACTTATCCAGGATCACTAAAATATCCTATTGTTACTAGAGATTGTCATTCACTGTCTTCTTGTTGGGAAGGATCATCTTAATGAAGCAATGCAGCCCTGTCCATTGAAGACTCTGTCATAAGAATTTCCTTATAAATTGATTTTAGTGCATTATGGAAAGGCCTTTGGAGGAGAGGTGGTATGAGATGAGCTAGCGGCATAGGCTTGGGATTTAAAACTTCTTATCTAGTTCATAATTAAGCGGTAATACGGTAGAAACTATAGTAGGTTTTCCTCTAAAATAACGGCACCGGTTCCAAAATTTATGCAATCTCTGGTTTTCTATTATACGACGTGAAATTATTTATTATTATTATTTTATTATTCAGTTATTATTATTATTTATTATTATTAGAATTGTTAATCATGTATTATCTATTATTATTCATTATTATTCATCTATTATTATTATTATTATATATTATTATTTATTATTTTATTATCATTTATGTATTATCTATTATTATTATTATGCGATTATTATTATTATATTCCATATCGATTATATTATTATTATTATTATTCATTCATTATTATTATCTATTATTAATTATTATTTATCTATTATTCATTATTATTATTATTTTATTAATTTGTAGTCATTAATTGTAGTCATTTATTATTATGTCAATTATTATTACATATAGTGTGATTAATGGATATATATATATAAATTACTAATATATATATATATATATATATATAGTTATTATATATATATATATATATATATATATATAGTATATATATGTGTAGTCGTTATATATATATATACTATAAATTATATATATATACTTATATATATGTGTGTGTATATAAATGTACATAGATTGTGTATATATATATATATATATATAATTTGATTATAGTATATATATATTATATATATATTACTATATATATAATTAACTATATATATATATAGGTATATATACATATACACCAGCATTATATAATATATATATATATATTCATATACTTATATAATAATAATATATATTATATATATATATATATATATATATATATATATATACTATATTTTATAATATACTATATCATATATATATATATATCATTATACTAAATATATATTACTATATATAATATATATATATAACTATAATATAATATATATATTATATATCATATATATTATATCATATATATAATATATATATGATATATATAATATTATATATATACGCTCACTTA
>JABUQX010035551.1:12500-22500 GCA_015478945.1 Trachelipus rathkii | reverse complement strand
ACTTTCGAGCACATTTCAAAAATTGCAAAAGAAACACGGAAATATATTTTCGTAAGTTGTAATAAAGTTTTTATTTAGTTTGAAATTTTTTCTAGTATATTGTTGTTAATTTGTGCATTCATTAGTAGTATATCTGCTGAAACAGTCAGTAAATTAATCGTTACCATTTTGGCTGTAATTTATCATTCTATTCTGGTGATGAACGTTTTATATTTCCAATGTTTACAAATGAGAAAACCTTTAGGATATATTTTTGTAAATTTAGTATAATCTATTCTTGACTTTATAATTATTCCTAATTTGACATTATACAGTATTTGAAGACCATTCATTTTAGTTTTCCATGTAATATAATTTGGACTTTAGTTTATATGCCCTTAATTTGTATTCGGTTCTAAGGATGTAGATATAGTTAAAACCTTTCGTATTCTTTTGTATTTAAAACAATTTCTTTTAAATTATTAGTTTGAAAATTCATTTCAACTTGCTTATTTCATATTATTTTTCTCGTCTCCTTTCAACTAAGATAAAATTTTCGGAAGAATTATGCACAAAATTATTGGTAATTTATTGCAAAATTTCCTTACTCTATTGTTTATCCAACAAATGAAAAATATCCAATTAATTATTAATTGAATTATGTAAACCTCTTTTTTAATGACATTTTGAAAGGGTTTAATTTATTTCAGACTCAAAGTTGGATCAAAGACATGGGTCGTTTTGTCAGACTACGCAGTAATAAAGTCAGCTTTTCAAAAAATTGTATTTTCCGGAAGACCATTTTTTTACCAGTACAATGTTCTGAAAAAAATCACTCATAAAGGTAGAGAAATTTAAAACTTGCATACACTTTAGAATTTAAATATATATCATATATATATATATGATATATATATTATATATTATATATATATATATATATATATATATATATATATATAATATATATATATATATATATTATATATACTATATTATATATATATTATATATACATATATTATATATATATTATATATATATATATATTATAATATATTATATATATATTATATATTTATATATAATATATATATATATATATATATATATATATATGTATAAGATATATATATATATATTATATATATATATTATATATATATAAAATATATTATAATATGTATATATATATATATATATATATATATATATATATATATATATATATATATATATATATATATATATATATATATATATATATATATTTATATAAACTATATAATTATTATAATCATATATATACATTATATATATCATTATATATATATATATAAATATATATATTATATTATAAATATATTAATAATAATATATATTATATTATATATATTATATATATAGATATATATATTATCTTGGAACGTTGGTTAATCTCAATTGTTCACGTGTGGGTGTGTATGATTGGTTGTTGTTATTTTGATGTGGGTATGGGGGGTGGTGGGTATTAGTAGGTGTGGGGTGGTGGGTGTGGGTTGTGTGGGTGGAGATGGAAAGTACTTGTGGGGGGGTGTGGTTTATGGGAGTAGTCTCTGGAGATTCTATGTACCAGGGTGCTGTGAAATCTCTGTTTGTAATCAATTCATAAGTGATCTTGATTGGATAACAAGGTATCAAGACGGGGGTGCTATTATTATATATTATGTATAAAATATATATTAATATATATATATATATATATAATATATATATATATATATTTATATATATATATATATATATATATATTATATATATATTATATATATATATATATATATATATATATATATATTTACAATTCTCAATATTCTATATTTTTTTAACACCTTGATAAGTTTTTTTGAAAATAAAAATTACAAAAGTATTTGCAAATAGTATTTACCCTTTGAAATAAAGTTAAAACAGTTTTTTCTCTTTTTTCTCACCATATATGCTTGCCGAAGGAATTAAACTAATGATTTAACTTTATAATAAATTTTAAAAATCAATTTGAAATAAAATATACAATAAAGTTAACTTTAATATAATACATAACTACTACCGTATTAAATATTTTTATTGGTGAAAATTGACAAAAAGTAAATCATGTTTTTATGTATCAGAAAGTGATCACTGAAATTGTAATATGTAGTAAAATATTTACTAGGCATATGTTATTAAAATAAAGAAGAATTAATTATGAATTCTTATGTTTGCATCTCTTAAATAGATATAAAAAAATTTCACATTATAATTAATAATTCTGACGTCACAAAAAAATAATTTAAGCTTAAAGAATCTGGTTGAAAAGTTTTATTCATCAAAATAACTTACAAAATCTGAAGGATTACTTAAACTATGTAAATAATGCTCTATGTAATTTTATTAATAAGATTAAGATAATCCAGCTTATTTTCTGGTAAGTTTTACGTAAAACGTCAAATTTTATAGCACTTGATTAATTACATTAATTTATATCTATCTTACTAAATATATGTAATCCTATATAATATTTTTACACTACTTCACGGTTGTATAATATATGATTACTATGTTGCGTAACTCTTAGCCTAATTAATGTAGAAATTCATAAATTAATTGTCTAACCAGAATTTAAATTATTTTTTGTTCCTACCTTTACTTTCATCTAAGAATAATTTTTAAATAGAAAAGAGATGTGTGACGTACTAATTTTAATCTCCATTAGAGAAGTAATCATGTATAAATGAAAATTCTGATAAAATAGTTGTTGTATAATTTGGAAAAAAAAAAAAAAAAAAAAAAAAAAAAAAAAAAAAAAAAAAAAAAAAAAAAAAAAAATCAATATTTAGACAACAGCAAATATAACTTGATATAATTTTTCATTTAACCAATATACTTGTATTATCTATCAAACAGCTATTGTCCTCTCTAATGGAAAGATATGGGAAACAAGCAGAAGGTTTGCGCTGAGAACATTAAGAGATTTTGGGTTTGGAAAAACTTCATTTCTGGATGAGATCATATTTAATGAAGTTCACTCCTTTATACAAATTCTCAAGGAGAAAGTTAATACACCAACTGAAGTAGAATGGAATGTAAATGTAGCAGTATTTAATATAATTTGGAAATTAGTGGGAAGTAAGTTTAAATTACGTTCATTTGAATTCAAATCAGTAGCATAATTTTTAAATATTTTATATCATACTTTAATTTACATATTTTTCAAGCAATCATAAAGTGACAAATGTTGTGCATTATTATTATTATTATTATTATTATTATTATTATTATTATTATTATTATTATTATTATTATTATTATTATTATTATTATTATTATTATTATTATTATTATTACTATATTATTATATTTTAAATATTTTTTTATCATAATTTTATTATTGTTATTATTGTTAATTTATTATTATTATTATTATTATTATTATTATTATTATTATTATTATTATTATTATTATTATTATTATTATTATTATTATTATTATTATTATTATTATTATTATTATTATTATTACTTCTCCTTGCTACCTATATTTATACATCTTGTTGCATTTAATATTTTGAATGTCTCCCTTTGTATCTAAAAACTATTTTACAGATAAACGCTTCGATATTTATGATAAGAAGGTGCAAAAATTTTACGAAGACTTGAATGATAATATAGTGGACGTGGAAGGTACAATGGCACTATTAACAGTGTTTCCCTGGTTGGTACCACTTGTACCGAAATTTATTAAAAATCGATGGATGCTCGAATCCAGAGTCGAGAAAAGACGAGATGAAATATTTGATTCATTCAAGGTATAAAGTAAACATATAATATAATGTTAGTTCACATAATAACATTAATTAATTAATTAATTAACTAATTAATAATAATAATAATAATAATAATAATAATAATAATAATAATAATAATAATAATAATAATAATAATAATAATAATAATAATAATAATAATAATAATAATAATAATAATAATAATAATAATAATAATAATAATAATAATAATAAATAAAATAAATTTTCCTTCGAATATCTTAAATATTTCCTTGTGATTCATAATCAGCATTATTAATATAATCTTAAAAGATCATTTTCCAAGCCATTTAGAAATTTAAATGTTCTATGTTATTAAAACTTTAAAATACAACATAATTCCTAATAATTGCATTCGACAACATATAATAATAATAATAATAATAATAATAATAATAATAATAATAATAATAATAATAATAATAATAATAATAATAATAATAATAATAATAATAATAATAATAATAATAATAATTAATAAAATCGATATGATATTATCTTCTAAAAACATTTGTCGATAAATATTTCAAGAATGTTGCAGGCTTTACTAATATAGTTTTAATTTACTTTATTAAAAAAAAAACATACCTCTCTATATAATAATCTTTCCAATGTTTTAAGGATATTATTGAAGAACATAAAAGAAATCTAGATCCTAAGAATCCTAAGGACTTTATTGATAAATACCTGGTTGAATTAGAAGAGCAAAAGGATAACCCTGATTATCAATACTGGGGAGGTTATTATTTATTATTTTATGGATATGTTTTTTAACTTAATAATTCGTAATAATCTCTTTAATAATAAAAATTAAAAATAAGTCATTTGAAAATATATTTCTTAGATGAAATCTTAATTTAATTCAGTTTTCACAATTCAGATTAACTTTTTTAAACATATTGTAGTAATTAATCTTTTTGCATGATTTTATCAGACGACGATTTGCTTCTTCACGTGTATGATTTCTTCATCGCTGGTTCTGAGACAACTTCCTCTACCCTCCGCTGGTTCTTCCTTTATATGGCCAAACATCAAGATATTCAGAGAAAGGTTCAAAAAGAGATTGACGAAAATATTCCCAAAGGACAGCAAATATCACTCCAAGATAAAGACCGGTTATTATTATTATTATATTATTATTTTATTATTTATAGTTATTGTTATATATATAATAATATTATTATTATTATTATTTTATTTTATTAATATTATTAACTTATTATTATATATTATTATATTATTATTATTATTATTATTATTATTATTATTATCATTATTATTATTATTATTATTATTTCTTTCTTTCTTTCTTTCTTTATCATCCCCACGGACTTCCACAGATTGGGGGTGAGATACGCAACATGCGCCGAAAATAGAATAGAAAGAATAGTTAAGTAGATGAACATGATTTAAGTCGAAAAAAAAGTATCCCATACCCATACCCTTTCCTCATACCTTTAAGTGATAGCCTGGGATTTGTGAGTATCTTTTCTTACAGGTAGAAAGGAAATACGTGTATCTGAGTTCATCGCACAATATGAAATACAAAAATACTTTTCGAGGTGTAACTTTTTCAGATGTTCATACATGTCAGGACCTATACTCGTATGGTTGACATTTGCAAAAAATAAATCTGGTTATTTAGTTTCTCTAACGAATCCAACAAAACATAACAACTTAACTTAACTTAACTTAACTTAACTTAACTTAACTTAACTTAACTTAACTTATTTTAACTTAACTTGACTTAACTTAACTTAACTTAACTTAACCTAACCTACTTAACAATCCTTATCATTTAACTACTTATACGTAAAAAACTTGACTTAACTTTAGCATTTTATGTTAATGTAAAACATAACTAACATAAATTAACTTAACTTAACTTAACTTAACTTAACTTAACTTAACTTAACTTAACTTAAATTAACTTAACTTATTTTAACTTAACTTAACTTAACTTAACTTAACCTAACCTAACTTAACAACCTAACTTAACAACTTAACAACTTAACAACTTAACTTAACTTAACTTAACATTTATGTTAACGTAACATAACATAACATAACATAAAAAACTTAACTTAACTTAACTTAACTTAACTTAACTTAACTTAACTTAACTTAATTTAACTTAACTTAGCTTAACTTAACCTAACTTAACCTAACATAACTTAACCCAACTTAAACTTAACAAACAACAAACTTAACAACCTTAACTTATACTTACTTAAACTTAACTTAAATTAAATTACCTTTAACAATTTAACTTAAATTAAATGGCATTAGCATAACATAACAACTTAACTTAACTTAACTTACTTAACTTAACTTAACTTAACTATTTAACTTAACTTAACTTAACTTAACTTAACTTAACTTAACCTAACCTAACATTTAACAACCTAACTTAACAACTTAACAACTTAACAACTTAACTTAACTTAACATTTATGTTAACTTAACTTAACTTAACTTAACTTAACTTAACTTAATTTAACTTAACTTAACTTAACTTAACTTAACCTAACTTAACTTAACAACCTAACTTAACAACTTAACAACTTATTAACTTAAACTTAACAACATTTATTGTTAAAAATTCACTTAAATTGAACTGACTTCGCCTTACTTACAAAACAAATTTAACTTAACTTAACATATAACTAGATAACAACCTAAAAACTTAACAACTTAACAAACTTACAAACTTAACTTAACTTAACTACTAAACATTTAATGTTAACTTATCTCAACTTCTTAACTAACTTAACTTACCTTATTTAAACTCGATAACTTATTTTAATTACTTTCTTTAAACTTTAAACTTATGTTTGAGACAGAATTAAACCCTACGTAAGTTTAAACAACCAGCTGAAGGAACTTTTACAAACATTAGCAACTTAACTAATAACTTAATCCAAACTAATTTAACTTAACTTAACTTAACTTAACTTAACTTAACTTAACTTAACTTAACTTAACAACTTAACGCCTGCGGCGGGCTGTAAGGAAATTATTTTGATGTTGTGTCGACCCTTTTCCCGGTCGACCATTTGGGCTAATCCCCGTATGTCATTTGGCACAGAGATTCTTCACAGCATTATTTTAATTCTAAATTGAAAATGACTACAAAAAAGGATAAACATAAAATTCTTCCATTTCCATAAATTTTGAGCTAAATTCTTAATAAAATTTAATGTTTCAAATATGCCTCAATTCGAAATTTGTTTTCAACTGCTACAGATTTGCATGGACGTTAGATCAGATATGCTAAGTGCCTAATCATTAGGACTAGTTTAATCAATATTCACATAGCAAGGAGATAAATATTTAGTCAATATATTAAAAAAATGGCTTCTTATGAAAAAGAAAAGAAAAAGGTTTATTGTAATGCGAAAGCTTCAAATTTATATTCTTGTCTAAAATAAAATATCCAATTTTTCTTTCCTAATTTCCTTGGTACGAGAAACAGACCAAGATATTTTTGCAGAGTTAAATGTTGTCTATAGTATATGACAAAAAATCTTCAAAAGTGTTTTGAAAATAAAAAGATTAGTTTTCTTTTCATGATTTCATCTGGCAGTAAAATTAAATTTTTTGAATAAAACAGATGGTAAATGGTACAGATATATATATATAAACTCCATAACTCATATTTGGTAAATGATTTTTAGAATGCCACTTCTTGAAGCCTTATCCCATGAAGTAAACAGATTTATTTCTTTTCTTCCGAATTCAGTGCCACATGAAGTAATAGAAGACACTGTTTTAGAAGGATATGACATCCCAAAGGTAAAATAGCAACACTGGTTTTTATTCTTAATTTAATAATTATTTTATTACATGTTAAAATAAATTATAATAATTTATAAATAATTTTATAATTTAATATTTTCACCACTAATAAAACTCCAGAAGAAATTAAGAAAGTTTCAATATTTATTTTATTTTGGTATTTAGATCTGTTACTTATTTGGATTAGATTTTTACAAAATTCAGAACGAATTTTTTTATTTACTTTATTAACTAATTCGATTAAATTATTTTTAAGTTAAAATATTTTATTCTTTTTCCCTAAATTGAATTTAAACTAATTATAAAACTAAAATAAAGAAAAAAATATTTTTTTCAAAGTTGTGTTTAGAATTCAACAATAATTATTACTGGCACTGCTATTATTAATAACAGTTTATAAGAGCAATTGCTACCACAACAAAAACAACAGCAAAAATAATAATAATAATAATGATCATAATAATAATAATAAAATAATAATAATAATAATAATAATAATAATAATAATAATAATAATAATAATAATAATAATAATAATAATAATAATAATAATAATAATAATAATAATTAATGAAAATAATAATAAGTAATAAATAATAAAAATAATAATAATAATAATAATAATAATAATATAATTAATGAAAATAACTTTCAGGGAACGTGGATAATACCTGATGTAGAGTTCTGCCATAGAAATCCGAAATACTGGAAACATCCAAATGAATTTTCTCTAGAAAACTTTTTGGACGATGATGGAAAAGTGATTCGAAATAAGGAAGGATATTTACCATTTTCTTTAGGTAAAAGGAGTTTCTTTTTATTTCAAATTATTAAACAAAATAAACATGCTATTAGCTGTTTGTTTTTTTTTTTTTTTTTTTTTTTTTTTTTTTTTGAAAATATGTTAGGTCCAATTCTTTTTGACAGAAAAAACAAATTTATTTTATTTAATAAACAAATTTTTTTTAAGTTGGTGCAAAATATCCTAGCCTAAGATTAGAACTATATTTCACCACAAAGAAAAAAATTATGTCAAAGTCCACAATTTATCAATTAAAGACCCAATGATGAATTGTTATATCAAAGAAAATCACAGATATATTTCCTTTGCCATGATATTATTTTTAAAAAACCGCAAATAAATTATTAATGATAATTTTTAAATTATATTTTAACCTTTAACGAGACTCCTGAATCTAAACTAATAAATAACTGTAAAAGGAAGGAACTACTTCATATCGCCTACAAAATATTGATTCGCGGTCCTATGATTTAATTTTCATCAAACAACTTTATAAGACATACTTTACATTGAAACGCAATGCTATGAATTTATTTTAATAAAAGTCTGTATTGTTAAAATTTCTAATTAATATATTTAAAATAGTTACCGGTAAGTTATTTTAATTTTTTTTTCCTTTTTAATATGTTACAATAATTTTTCCATTAATAATGAAAAAGTATAAATTAGAAAATTAATATTATATCTTAATATATTTTTTTTCAATTTCGCTTTACATAAAAGTTAATTTTAATGACCGAAAATTAAACTAGCAAAAATGCTATTTTGCTATTATGTAAGAAAGGTTAAAATTGTTGGTCAACTGGTACCACCAAGTCCTACAAAGTATCATATATATATATATATATATATATATTATATATATATATATATTATATATATATATATATATATATATATATATATATATATATATATATATATATATATATATATATATATATATATATATATATATATATATATATATATATATATTAAATAAATTTTCAATTTCTTATGGATGATAAATATAGCAGGTAATGTTGGCAAAGAAATAAAATATTATGTCGTGGATATAAAATTTTTTATCATTGGTAGTTTAATAATAATGACGTAAAATTTTCACTCCTGAGAGAAGCCGGGGTTGATGGAAAATTTTATGTCAACTTGAAATAATTTTTTTTTCTGTAAAATTTGCGTCTATTAGGAAATAAACGAAAATAAAAAATTGCAGACTGTAAAATTTCTTGATAAATTTCGTAATTAATATAAATATTGTACCTATAAATAACTGTTCATATAAAACACCTTTTATCTTTATATACTTGCGAAAAGGGGGACAAAAATCTCCACCTGCCTTTATATCTATCCTACGTCTGTCCAGCGTCTGGAGCTTATACTATGCATTCAAGTTCTCACCTTGCAGTTTTCGTTATTGTATCTACAGGAGAACCCAAGGAATTTAAAAGGCCTTCATAAAAATGTTCATCTTATGGAAGAGTGGATGATTTTTAACGTTCGCGGCGTCACGAATATGATTTGATGCTCTTTTTTTCATTTCTTATTTGTTATTCAGAGTTGCTAAAATGAGCAAATA
>JABUQX010035551.1:0-7500 GCA_015478945.1 Trachelipus rathkii | reverse complement strand
TATAAATTTGGTAGTTGTTTTAACCAAGGCAAGGAGTCCTTGCTCTATATACTGTAATTAATTTCAGTAGGATTCAACCTATAACTGCAAAATCCCAGCTGAACAGTTTTTTCCATTTTCCATAGAAACTATTACGTCAGCTAAGGCTGTCTGACTAAAATCAATTAATTTTGATATTTGGACACTATTAAAAGAAACCCCAAAGTTAATATGACTTATGAGAGATAATTCAATTTTACTTTACGTTGAAAGTATGATACATCTTTGGGAAAAGATAGAAGAGGAGAATCGATTTCAGAAATACCAGAAAGAGAGGAGCGAAAGTAATTTAGATTACCCATGAAAGAATCATATCTTTAATAGTCTTAGGTTTTGGGATATTCGAAATAGAGGTATTTTTATCATCATTAGGGACCATGGAGCTCTCAGGCGCATCTAAACCTAAATAGGAAACCCGAGTCTTAACTGCCAAAAGGGATGTTGATCATGAAGATCTTTCGACAATCCCGGTGAATTTTAAGACTATAAAAGGCTTTCTATGATCCAAAGCAGGAAAAACCTTATTCACAGAGTAATGTAGTAAAGTCATTCAAGCTATATATATATATATATATATATATAATATATATATATATATATATAATATATATATATATATATATATATAATATATATATATTATATATATATAACTTATATAACTATATATAACTATATATAGTACTATATATATATATATAACTATTATATATATATATTATATATATATATATATATATATATATATATATATATAATATATATATATATATATATATATATATATATATATATATTATATATATATAATATATATATATATATAAAATGTATATGTTATAAATATATTATTATATATATATATATATATATATAATATATATATATATATATATATATATATAACTATATATAGTATAACTTATATATAATAACTATATAAACTTATATATATATATATATATATATAATATATATATATATATATATATATAGTATATATATATATATAATATAATATATATATATAATATATATAGTATATATATATATAAATAACTATATATATATATAACTTATATATATATATATTATATATAATATATAATATTATATATATATATATATATATATTATATATATAATTTATTATATATATATATAATATAATATAATTATATTATATATATTATATAATTATATAATATATATATATATTATATATAATATATTATAGTATATATATATTCAGGGGTTGGGTTAGTTTGCAAATTTTCAAGTACAAGTACTCTAGAATTGTTCAAAGGTACAAGTACAAGTACAAGTACTCTAGAATTTGTTCAAGTACAAGTACAAGTACAAGTACATGGTATTAAGTACAAGTACAAGTACAAGTACTTTATGAAAACTTGCATATATATATATATTATATATATATATAATATATATATATATTATAATATATATATATATATATATATATATATATATAATATATATATATATATTATATATATATTTATATGTGTATATATATATATATATATAATATATATATATATATATATATATATTATATAATATATATAACTTCTCATAGTATATTATATATATATGATTATCATAATCATCATCAATCCCCTTCTCTCCCCAAGACTGCTCAAGACTGGAGGCAAGTTGCGTAACATATACCGGAAACATAAAAAATAGTAGAAGAATATGAAGCAAAGTAAGGAAAAAAAAGGCCCAGCCTTACAGCCCCCTTTATACCAATTAGTGAGAACTCGCCGCAGTCAGAAAAATCCACCCTAGAGGCTTCACGAGACTGCGACAGGACCCTCAACTATGACCTCTCGTCAATGTGGGTTATTCCTTGGCCAGGTGGGCTACAACCATACCTCCTCAAAAAACCCACCATTCACTCCTGCTATGCACCTTTCTTCTCACCTCTGCCAAAACTCACATTTCTTCTCTTCCAGGCATTCCTTTTCTGACTCATTCCACTTTTTCTTCTGTCTCCCATCCGAGTCGATTCCAAAACATACTTACAATTATACATCCGGTTTAATCCGACCGTCTGTCAATCCATTCCTTCCATCATGACCAAACCATCTTAACGTACTTCATTTATTCTCTCAGTTTACCCCAAATCTTCACACCACAAACTCTCTAATACGTTCATTCCTCATTTTAATCATTCTTTTCACACCTAACATGCCACTAAGATTGTCCATCTGAACACATTGTATTTAGAATCTATACCTCTTATTTCCAGACCATAGTCCACTACTATTACAATTAACACGGATACAACATACCCTCATGGGGTTAAAAAAAAAAAAAAAAAAAAAAGAAAAAAATGACCCTAAGCGCACTCAAGACTTAGTCCCTTTTACATCCACCAACGATTTAAATGCACCAGCCACCTTAGTGCCGTTCACAATTTTCCTACTACACTCTGCATCACCCGCTCCCTTTTTCATCAACATATATCCTAAATATTTAAATTCAGGCACACTTTTTTCAGCTGCTTACCATCTAACATAAACTTCACACCGAGGAACTGTCCTCACTCACAAACCATAACCTTACTCTTATCTAACGTTTACCTTTAAACCTTTTCTTTTACACACCCTACCAAATCCTCTCAAACTCCCTCTCAAACTCTCTTCGATTCGCCACACAAAACCAAATCGTCCTCATATAAAGGTAGGGAATCCTGCACTCTCATCCATTCTCCATCATTCTAACTCTATCCCTTGTTACCCCTACCTCTAATCTTTTCATAACCTCATCCATATACAGAATTGGATGCCAAGGAGACATACCACATCCCTGTCTCACTCCGCTATTAATATTTAAATAATCCACTTGGACTCTATTTATTCTTACACACGCGTTACTATCGTCATACATACTTTTATTCTATTCAGAAGCTTTACCACAAACACCATATCACTAACACCCTGCCATAGATTCCCTATTAGTCCTATTATACGCCTGTTTCAAATCCATAAATCCTAAATACAATTGATTCTCGCCTCCCTCATTATCCCAATCATTTTGTTTCAATGTAAAGATTTGATTCACACATCTTCTACCACTTCTAAACGCACCTTATTCTTCCCCAATTTAGTTTTCGCACTCTTCGACCAAAATATCAAAATATTATCTTCCCTACAACACTCCAAAAACTAATTACCTTATAATACTTACAGTTACCCTTTTCCCCCTTACCCTTATATAAAGGGTACTAATATTGACCTCCTTCAATCCCTCGGAACTATACCCTCCATAAACTTTTTGTTATACAACTTCCAAATCCAATGAATCACCATCTCGCCTTATATATAAATATTATATATATATATTATATATATATATATATATATATATATATATATATATAATATATATATATATATATATATATATTATATATAATCATATATATATATAGTATATATGAATATATATATATATATTATATATTATATATATATATATATATTAATATAATATATATATATATTATATATATTTATATATATATATATATATATATTATATATATATGACTAATATAATTATTGGTTTGTGAGAGTGATTCTGAGAGAGGTTTGAGAGGGTTGTATGCAAGATTGGGAGGGGTGTAAAAGGATGGGTTTGAAAGTAAACGTAGATAAGAGTAAGGTTATGGTTTTATGAGTTGGGACAGTCCTCGGTTGTGAAGTTATGCTAGATTGGTGAGCAGTCTGGAAACAATGACTGAGTTTTAAATATTTAGATATATATATATATATTATATTTATATATATATATATATATATATAGTAGTATGTGACTCATAGGTAGTGATATATATATATATATGATATATATAATATTATATATATATATGTAGTATAGAGAATATATATATATGCTAGTAGGTAAGTTGTGAATGCAGGAAGGACGGCTGGTGCATTAAATCTTGGTGGAGTGTAAAGAGACTAAGCTTTGAATGCGCTAGTGTCTTGCGTGATGGTAAGTTGTTACCTGTGTTAATGTATAGTAGTTAAGACTATGTCCTGGAATAAGAGGTATAGATCTAAATTACGAATGTGCTCAAGATGGACAATCTTAGGCGGCGTGTTAGGTGTGAAGAAGAATTGATAAAAGATGAGGGAATGAACGTATTACAGAGTTGGATATGGTATGAAAAAAGGGATAAATGAGAGAATAAAAGAAAGGATACTTTATGGTTTGGTTATTTGGAACAATGATGATAATCTGTTCGTTAAGCGGATGTATAGTGGTGAGTGTGTTGCGAATCGACTGGCTGGGAGACCGAAGGAAAAGTGGGATTAGTCAGCCAAAAGAATGTCTGAAGAGTTGAAATGTGAGTTCTGAGTTTGACAGGGCGAGAAAAAAGTGCTAATTAGAGTAAGGTGGCAGGGTTTGTTGAGCGGTGTATGGTTGTGCCCACCTGGGCCAAGGGATTTGAACCCCATAGATTTGCGAGATTGCCATAGTGAGCGTTTCCGTCGCGGTCCATGTGGAAGCTCTATGGTGGATTTTCTGTGCGGCGAGTTCCCACTAATAGGTATGAAAAAGGGAGGTAAGGCTGGGCTTCTTTTCTACTTGTGTCATATTCTCTACTACTTTTCTGTTTCTGGGGGAAAAAAAGATGGTTGATGATGATTGATATATATATATATATATATATATATAAAATATATAATATATAATATATTATATATATATAATATATTATATATATAATATATATAATTATATAATATATATTATATATATTATAATATATATATATATATATATATATATTATATATATATATATATATATATAATGAACATACTTTTACATTTCATAAATGGAAATTTATTTAGAATAACATTTATAAAAAAATAAATAATATAAATATGGAAAATGAAAAAATAAAATTTAAAAATATTGGCAAGTTTTAAAAGTGCCAAATAGTACTTGCAAAGTTCCAAAGCACAAGTACCAAGATACAAAAGCTCAAGTTACAAGTACAAGTACAAGTACAGTGGTTTTAGAAACGTGCAAGTACAAGTACAAGTACAAGTACTCCAAAAATTGTACTTAAGTACAAGTACTTATACTTGACCCAACCTGATATATATATATATATATATATATATATATATAATATATATTAATATATATATATATATATATATATATTATATATATATATATATATATATAGTATTATATATATATTTATATTCATATTTACTAAGCCAACGTCCGTTTTCTAGATGCTAATTTCGAATCTGTCTAGTTTCATCTTTCTCTCATCCTAACCTTTTCTGTCTGAGGCCCTACTATCTAGGGATTCTCTCTCTAATAAACTTAATATCTCCAACTACAACCTTTTCTGGCAATTTTCGACCCAAAGGTGGTGTCTATGCCTATTTAAACATTAACATTCCCGTAACACGTCTTCAAAAACCTTGAGTCTCCTAACTTCGATATTCTATGCCTTAAGATCTTTCTTCCTACTATTACTAACAATATCTTGTGTTTTTTCTACTGTTTTCATAATGGAACAGAGTTTTCGCGAGATTGTTACTTCTTCTCATCCAAATGCTGATATGCTCTACAAAGAGGACTTCATCGTACACCACACTGAGTGGTTGGGTTTCTCTCATCCTATTACAGGTGGGAATGAGGATAAAATATTCAGTATTCTAAACGATCTGGAACAATGGATTAAGGAACCTTCTCACATCCCAGATCGTCCTAACCAATTCTTGAAGATTTTTGACCCATGTTTCACCACTTTTCCTTCTCGCTACAAATACACAATTTTCCCTCACATCGGTAACTCTGACCACAATCTTGTAACTATTAATTATGACACTTTCTATCCAGCATCTCCACTATCTCCTAAACGTACTTTCTGGCTCCTACCCTTGGTATGAATCCTATTTTGACTCGGAGGACGCTTTGGTGACTGCTGAAAGAGTTGTGGCAGAGATCACTGAGGTAATGAGCAAGTTCATTCCATCTTCTGCCAAATCTTTTTCTCCTAAATATTCTTGGTTCAATGCCAAGGGACAATGCATATCGAGAATGAAAAAACTCTCCTTCTCCTATCAGTCTTGCTAATTTTCGTTCAACTCTGAATCGTTGCTGGAATATTATTCGTCAGGCTAAGCGTGCTTTCTTCAAAAGGAAGTGCGCTGACCTCCTTGGATCTCCTATTGTCCAACATTTGGGGCTACTCCTGTTGCGCCCTTCTGTTGAATAGGGTTGAATCTAAGACTAAAGATTAATAAACTGTCCCCTACATTCTAACTCCCTTGACCTTCTATCTCTGTGACGTGAAGTTGGTGCTCTTTCTCTTTAAAAAAGGTACTGCAACTGTTGACCCGTCGCATTCCTCCACCATTGCGTCACCTCGTAGCACAAAGGGTGCAGGGCTTTCTTATGAACTCTGTGATTTTTGGGAACTCTAAATGCCTGTATCTCTTTGACATTTTTCTGTGGAACTCCCTGCCTTCTGCTGTATTTAATTTATCTCTCTTTAATCAACTCAGAGATTTGGGTTAGGTTTGGGATTGGGTGGGTTTTCCAATTATTACTATTTTTTATTATTAAATTATACTGCATCCTCCTTGAAAAAGTTTCAGCCCGTGAGTGGTGCTCACCTATATATATATATATATATATATATATATATATATATATATATATATATATATATATATATATATATATATATATATATATATATATATATATATATATATATATATATATATATATATATATTTATATATATATATATATATATATATATATATATATATATATATATATATATAGGTATATATTTATTATATATATATATATATATATATATATATATATATATATATATATATATATATATATATATATATATATATATATATATATATAAAGAGAGAGAAGACTCATTGGATTGGCAGAAATTATTTGAATTGTCTGAAATTTCTTACTTGCGAATATACTGACTAGCAACCCGTTTAACCGAAATTATTTACGCAATTGTAAATATCGATTAAGTCAATGGTTAGAGTGTGGGGCCACAAAAAGAATGGGATTATATTGAAAGACCATGGGTACGAGATACACTGAAAAGAGATATTCGATTGAAGAGTTCAAAAGATCAATATTTTTTTAAATGGTGATTTAATAAAAGGACATGTCAAGGGAAGAAACAAATTGGAGAATATTAAAGAAGACGAAGTGGCAAGATGAAGATCCCAAGAGTTCACCTTTTCAATTAGAATCGTGTCATTGTGATAATTGCAAATGTGTAAGGCGTAGTTCATGTAATAACAGATGTTTCTAGTAGTAATTACCCAAGAGAAGCAGAATGCAAAGTCTGAAAGTGTTCTCAATGATAAATGCAATAAGAAACACCAACTGGAACAAAGTAAC
>JABUQX010035550.1:17500-48309 GCA_015478945.1 Trachelipus rathkii | reverse complement strand
TTTCTATTGATTTAACTGTTACTTTTCAAGGTTCAATAACCAAAAAAATTGGTAAGTAAAAAAATATTTATTTTTTGAGGGCTCATTTTTCTTAAGTGGTAACCTTTCATAATTAAAATAATTAAATTTGAAGTTAATAATGTAAATAATTTTAAACTAATTTAATAAAATCAGAAAAATTATTAAGAAAAACAGATAAAATTAAATTTCAAAAAATATAAACGTAAAAATAATACTTATATAATTAAAAACTTGAAACAAAAAACAATGGTAAAATAAAAAAAAAATGACACAATAAATAAAACTTTTAAAAAAATATTGATAAAAATAAAAATAAATAAAAGACATTTTGGAAAAAGATAAGAAGAAAAAATATAAAAGTAAAGGCATACAAAAGGGGAAACTAAAGTTACCCTTAATATGTTGAAAAAATATAAAGGTTTCAGCTTATAAGAATACAGAAAATATTAAAATATAAATGTAACCAAGACATATTAAGGAAAAACGTGACAGCAGATGCATACGTTATATATAATAATCCATGTATGTACAGTTACGGGTTTTGCAGAAGTTTTGGTTAAGACAATGGCAATACAGAATCGAAGCAGGTCAGAACTACAGTAAGTGTCCTATAGTTCAAAGATGCTATGGGTGAGGATGTGGTTGTAGGTTAGGTTGTAAGTTAGGTTAGGCCTGGTTAGGCTACGTACCAACGTATTAATGAAAACGTAGCAACTTGTGTGGTTGGGGTGCGTGCGATGCGTGTGGTGCGTGCTGGGCGGGTCGTTGTTGCGGTGGCTGTGTGTGATTAGGTGTTGGGTTAGTGTGGAGGTTGTGTGTGCTGTGTCCGGAGGGGCTTGTGGTAGTGGTGGCAAATATGAAGGAAGTAGGCTATTTGGTTTAGATATTAAAACAATTATGAAGAAAAAAGATGGTAATCAGAAGCAAAGATGAGTTAGTGAGACATATTAAAAAGAGTGGCTATATATTACTATAGCTAATGTGGTCGTAATTAGGATTTGTTTGTCTGTAGTTTATCTGTGATTAGGACGTAAGGTTAGATATTCTTATATATATACAGAAGATTAGTAAAAATGAAAGATAGTTATGATGAAAAAAGTTGGAAAGGCATTATAATTAAATAATTATGTGTTTTGAAGGTCTTTCATCCAAAACTTGGTTTCATAGGTGGAAACATCTTAGAAAATAAAAGTTACTTTATATTTAAATAATTTCACTATTTCTAATAATTTATTTATTTATTTCTCTCTTTAGGAATATACCTGCTCCATCACTATCTGGGGTTCGGGACCCACTTTCATGTGAGCCCTTACCCACTTCTGGTCCCACCCTGAATCCATTGCCCTTCATCTTTCCCGCGTCTTCCCTCCCTGCTTAAGACCGCACTTCCCCGTGGATTGCCCGTACTTTTTTCTCATTTTTTCCTCTGGTAAACCTCTCCCCTAGGAGGTTCTTCAGACTAGACGTTGGTGCGTAAGAATCTATGAAACCCCCTGATAGTTATATGTAATCATGATTATCATTCGTGCTGAAGTACTGTATTCATTCATGTGTCGCTACATAACCCATTTGTTTATTTCAAGATGCGGCTCCGGGTTCCGGCTCAATGAGGGGGCAGAACTCAGTCTCCGTCTTCCTTTGACTCCCGCTGGAGGCGGTGGATATGGAAGCTTCCCCTCCAAAAATACTTCCAGTTCTTTAACCCCACTTCATATCCGCAGTCTGATAAGCACTTTGTGGTCGTTTGTCTTTTTTTTCTTCCTTTCCTTTCTGGACACCCTCCCGGGGGGACATCAGAGCTTTTCGGCGCTTATCATAAAGTAGACGACCCGCCCTACATTACTAAGAAGTCTTGTGAAAATATCACGTCCAAAATAACAGTCCGGATTTCGCATGTCAGGAAGTTTCCAGTTAAGCAAAAAATGGAAGACAACCTTTTATCCTGACTCTTATGGTTTATTTTAAGTTATGGCTCAGGATAAGAAGACTTACGTCACGCGATCAGCCCCAGACCCACTCCAGGTTCTGGCTTACCCGGCTCCGATTCGAGTATCTAACATTAACACTCAGAGCTGTGCATTGTGTATCCTACACAGCAACCTCACTCTCCGTTTGTCCGAACCTCTTCTCTGACTCCTTGTCGGCTGGTTTGTGACTTTCACCAGAGTAGGATCGTTGTACCCCTAGCCACGTACATACTGGTAGGGTCGGTACTCGGGATGCCGTGCGATACCTTCACTCGAGCATCTCACTCTGCGACAGGGCCTATCACCAGTGATTAGTTATTTGACCTTATGAACAGAGATTACAAATAAAAGACTTACCAACTCGACGCAGGACCGCAACGTTACTATAATGTGGTCAATAGGTATGAATCCCACTAGAAAATAGTTAGCAAGGGGACAGTTTGGATGAGGTAATTTAGACTATTACTCGAACTTCCAAAATGACGGAAAAAAGTGTGAACAGGAAGGAGAGATGCTCTACGCCCCACCACAGATATTGTTAAGGCCTGGGCACATTTAATCAAAAGCTACGCCCGATATTATTATGAGGACCTTTTGAGTATAAGTGTTAATAGATTAGTAATAAAAAGACAGTAAGAGTAATTTCTTTATATGTTTTTCAAATTATTACCATCCAAAGCAAGTATAAGGACGAACTTAAAAATATCGATGAGGAAAAGACCACAAAATCTACGAACATTCAGAAATATCACCGATCAATTCGGAAGCATGCATTATCAGTGGACAGCATCCGATTAAAAGTACCCGTCTTGGGAAGTTAGAGTACTTAGTCAAATTAAAAAACCCACTCGAACTAAGAGAAGAAGAAAAAAAGTGTACGTCGCACTTCTAAATTATCACAACTCCCAAGTGTTCTTGAAACCCTCGGACAACAGCTATTCTTAGCTGACCGACACCCACTCTTGTCAGAATATTGACCCGTTTTCTAACGACTAGTTTTTTAGTTCATTTACAAAGCCAGTCGAGTGTGTCAAGAGTTATATTATTAGTCAACAGGCAGACTGAAAGAGGCTTTAGGGAGCCCACCGTCGAAGAAGAGTAAGAAAACGTTTGTAAGTGTTTGAGAGAGGATTTTAGGAAGTTGATGTTGGCATTGCACACCTTTCGGTGGTGTCATTAAAGATTAAATTTCACATCAGCTTCCGAGAGCGATTACTGTAAATTCTATTGCACAATCAAAAAAAATCATCGTCGACTTGAAGCAATTAAAACGGAGCAGAATTCTAGATTATAAAATATTCGAGCAGATCTTCGATTTATGAGTTGAAGATATGGCAGAGGATCAGAGTCCTCGACATCTAGTTGATAGGAGTTAGATTCTCGCTGAAGAGCGAGTCAGTTGTGAAAACAGCCAGAATAAAAGTTGGTGAGATAACACGAACTCTCTCGGTTATATACGACTTGCGGTAGACACCATGTTTGAATCAGATAGAAAGAAATAGTCGCATTCCATCAAATTCAGCCGAGCATATGAGCCGATTATTAAAAATCTAGAAGTCAAGTAGCAAAGAGAGACGGAACCATATGGAGGGAGTATTGTGTGACGAGCCGAGTACGGTGCCATTACCGGTATCAATGTATTATGATATTGTAGAGCGCTCAACAACAGTATCCCAGCAGATTTTAAGGGGCGTTGTAACTTGCTCACATCATTTAGATAGGTAAGTTAATTATCGCAGAAGATCTCTGCACCGGAAAGCTTATGGTATCATAAGAGATTCCGATGATCTTAAGAAGTGGAGTTGAGAGGGTTTCCCAATTAGAAGGATACAAAGTGACGAAGCACGGACTGGTATAGAAGAAGAGTATAGAACACAATCATGATAGCAAATTTTTAGGAATAGCATTTGGTGAGAATTATATGCTGACATTGCACACAATGAGGTAGAAATGATAGATAGTTGAGATGTAGAGTATTATATAGTGTTGGGTGACTATGTTGGTGGGTATCAGATCACGCTTCTGGGCAACAGTATCGTCACTAAAACTCGAGAAGTGCTAATCCATCCGATTCTTACCGCTTTTAATGTTCAATAAACGTGCTTACAGAGAGAATAGAATAAAACGCATCAATTGACACATTGACAGTTGTGAAAATTTAGACACTCTAGATAGGAGGAGGAAGGTAAGAGTTCAAAATAGCAGCAAATGATACACAGAGGTTTAATTATACGAATTTTAATATGATCATCTATCGCGTAACATTCGTTGAGTCTTTTATCAATGTTGAGTTATTTTAACTCATTTCTCTGATTCAGGAATAGCTCAATATTAAACAACAAATCATCAGAGCGAATAATAGGTAGGTTGAAGAGTATTTACTTCGAAGTTGTTAGAAGTGTTATTGGCAATTGGCTCTGAGATGCATTGCTCTCAGGGACCAGTGAGGTCACGAGTGTAGTTTAGAGGTTTAATAGAGTCTCAAGCATTTGGTATTCAAAGATGTAATCCCGCACTAACGTTCTATTCTGAATGAAAGATTGTTAGTTTAATAGAGTGGAATAGATAGATGAACGAGATATTTTTAATCAACAATTCCGGAATTTAAGATTTTCCTTCATATACTGATATGAGGAACTAAGCACACTCGAATCGTAGACCATATGTTGATTTTGAGGAGAAATAATTTAGTCACAAGAAGGAAATGAACTCTGTTACCCTAATAAATTACTTAGTTTTTAATCTTTACTATCAGGCAGTAATTAGAAGCGATTTAAGGTCAGGAACTATCAACTATTCCTTCTCTTTAATAGGTTGTACGTCTCAGACAATGGCACGTTTTATTCCCTCACTCATATCGGCTATTCTGAATAAATAAATAGATTAATAGCAGATAAATAACCGTAATTATTCTGCAGGTATGGAGATGTCTCTCACAGTATTAACATTAGCAATCACTTAAGTATAAGTGTGTATAAACGTATACTCTAACCTACAGTATATAAGTATACAGTAAGATGGTGTATTATATACTAAAGAAGTGTGTGATTTAGATGTAAAAACATTAGGTCATGATATATTAGTATTTGCCCATCAAGAAATATGGTTAAAGATTTGAATAGTCAATATAGTTTATAGAATAATATTGAGGATTAAATAGTAATTTGGTATGTACTCGATCCGGATATATTTATGATATAGTATTATAAATCAGTTGCATTCTAGATCGTTGAGACTCAATACTGTAGGATGAGCAGTTATTCGTATCATTACTCTACCAGACTAAGGAATCGAATAGGAGAGACCCATATCATTCAAGTTGTTGGGTGACAATTTGAATCCTAGATATGAGAGATCAGTTATTTATGTTAATGAGAGAATATACATTCTCTATAAAGATATTAGTAGTAATAATAATTAAAAAAGCCATGATATCAGTTCTGTTAGTATGTATAGGAACTCATAGATTGATATGTATAACTCGCTATTATGTGATATGCTCAGAGGAAGAAAGATGGATTATAGAACTAGTTATTTTTCGTGAATTAATAGAGATTCATCTTCGTATGAGTAGGTTTTTTGAAGTAGTTAATAAAAATTAAATAAATGAATGTTAATATCTGAATTCATGTAACTCTCTAATTTTCAAAGGCGATGCTGCCACGCTCCTATCAGGTATAGATTATACACTCAAGTATTTAAGTAGGTCAATTTGTAGCTTTATACATTAATTTAAGTGTTAGTAACAGACTAGAATATACTTCGACATCTAGCAGTCTTCCAATGAAAGATAAAATATTGATTAGAGATCATATTTAGAGGAGGAGTACTTCTGGTGTGAGAGAGATTAGTAGATGACAGACATGATGTAGAGTACACAGTACAAGAAAGACCGCCTCGTGACAAATCCTCGCTTATCAATACATGCGCCGTATTCCACTCTTCCGCACACACAAGCACGCGCTTGGCGCAAACGGAGAGGCGATAACTAATAAATAAAGAGAGACAACACAAAGAAAAAAGAAAGAGAAGTAAACTGAAAAACGAAGATCAAAAACAAGGGAAGCGACACTGAGAAAAATATTGAGTACACGAACCAAAAATAAACCGACTAATATATATAAACAAGAGTTGAGCTGAAACACTTATAAGCAATAGTATTTGAATAATAGAATTAAATCCAGACGATTTCAGCAACACATTCACGATCCAACTAGACTTCACAGAATTAGAGTTGTAACAAAACGAAAACCCAGACTACGCATGAAATCAGGCTGTAAAAAAGTCAGGATAATCTGATATAAATGATGAAGAATGCGTCTATCCCAATAGGTGAATATTTTGCGCTAAAACCAATTTGGGAGACGCTTAGAAACATTCTAGTTAAAAGGAATCGAAAGGGAAAACAAAACATAATATTGAACTATGATATAGCTAGATATTCGAACAGAATTAATTATTGTACATAAAAAAAGTGATAATTTCTATAATTTTTTACCCAAAAAAACATAGTATACGATGTTGTTTCACGAGTGTTTAAACTGATATTGTTGAATACCGATACACAGATTATCTCATCAAATAATGGCGCTAACTTACCTACGATAAGGATAATATGGTAGTTAAAATAGTATATATTATTATCTAATATATATAAGTAATTTAAATATAATATAAATTTGTACATTATATTATAAATATAAAATAAATTAGAAGTAAGTTAAGAAAATTACTAGGTAGATGTATGAACTATATAAGATAATAATATATAAAATATATACCTCTGTACCGAGTTTAACACTAAATAATAATTTTAATTAATGTTAATAATATATTTTATAATAGGTATTAATAATAATATTTTATATATATATCATTATATAGAATACAATAGTAATATATAATTATATATATATATTAATAATATATACCATAATATATATATAAAATAATATATTAATAGTATTAGTACCTAATCTATAGCACTATAATATCCATAATTATATTTAATACATATTAAAAATTAATTTAAAATTTATATTTTAGTAATAATATTTACTATGAGTATATATATTTAATGTAATAATAATAATCTTTCTCTCTCTGATATATATATATACATAAATATATTATATTTAATATAAATATAATAGCTAAATATAATAATATATATATATATTATTCCTTATTTTACTAATAACAGTAAATAATATATTCTTAATAATATATGATTAGTAAAGTAATTATATATATACTCTTATTTAGATATATTAATAATATAATATATATTATACTAATAATAGTATAGGTATATATAGGAGTAAACATTATATGGTAGGTTAAATACCTGTCAATAGTATACAAATATATTATCTCTATTTATATTGATATATATATACTATACCTTATATTTTATTACAATTACAAAAAAATGCTTAATATATTATTTAGCATATTATATAGTATATAATTCGTGTAAGTATAGTATACTATGCATTGAAACCAGTATTATATTATATGACTACAAACATAGTGGTTGGTCATATATTGATGGTAATTGATAATTACGTATATCGACTATATATATAATTCATATATAATATTATTATATTATTTATATTTTTATAAATATATATTATATATATATATAATATAATATTATTAAATTTAATATACATATATATATATATATATATTATTAATATATATATATTATATTTATTATTATATAGTATATATATTATATATATATAATATATCATAACTTATATATAGTATACTATATAATATATATTATATATATATTATATATATATATATATATATTTATATAATATAATATATTAATAGATATAATTATATATTATATATAATATTATATTATTTATATTATATATAGTATTATAGATATATACATAATATTATATATATATAATATTATATATATTATTATATATATTTTAAATATAATATTATATAATATTAAATATTATAATATATTTAATATATATATAATATATTCTATATATATTAAATATATATTAAAATATAATTATTATATATATATATATATTTATATATAATAGTATAATGATATAATTATATAATATAGTAATATATTTAGATATATATTATATATTAATATATTTAATATATATTATATAATAATATATTATTATAATTTATTAATAATTGAAATATACTATAATTATATATAATTACAAAATATATGATAAGCATAACTATTATATATAGATTATAATAATATGCATACAATTTTACACAAAATGCTATGTTATAGTAGCAATAGCAGTGTGGATAAACGATGTCAGTTGTAGTATATTGATATATATAAGGAATTGACTAGTATATATACAGAAATATATTATTATATGTTATGTAAAATTATTTTAAAATTAAAATATACATAAAAAAATATGAATTTTTTTTTATTTTGTATATTATATATATATATTAATATATATAAATATATTATATATATATTATATATAATAATATTATAATATTAATATATATTATAATTATATTATTATATAGTAATAATATAATATATTAGATATTATTATTATATTTAATATAGTATATAATATAAAATCTTTAAAGTATAAGTATGTTTATATATATATTGATATTCATTAATATATAATATATATTTATAATTTATATATAAATATATATATATATAATATATTAATATATATTATAAATTATAAATAATTATATATATATATTAATTAATAATTATATATTAATTCCATGTTGATTTACCAACTCCAATTTTGGCCTATTCTTCAGCCCCTCCTTTAATTATAGGTACTACTGCTGCAATACTCTCAACATTGTTTACCACGGTTGGCCTATCCCAAACTCCCTTAAAGGCAGGGAAGGGCTTAACTTGCGCGTCCATCAATTTATTTTATTTACTTTTTTAAGTAATATTTTATATATAATTTTTTTAATAACTCCTTCTATTAAGAGGTGTGGAAGAAATTCCAATATTAAATTAAAAAGATAATACATATTTATATTTATTTTATCATTATTCAATCAGAGATAAAAAGTCTAAACTGCATACTAAATACTATACTTATATAATATATCTTCTCTAATATATATCTTAATGTATAAAGTCATACATTTATATATGGGTATATAAAAATATTCTATTAGTTTATTTATACATGAGTACTAGATTTTAATAACTATTATCTCTGTACTAAACAAATAGATTAAAGACATAGACTATTAATTATTAAGCCTAAAATTACCGTAAAGGCATCAGAATATAATAAAAACAAATCTGACATGGACACTAAATAATGTCCTTTTTGTTTTCAACTATTGAATTTAATAATATATTAAAATATTCTTCTAAATTTTCTTAGAATATAATCTTTGAAACATAATCAAAAATTTTAAGTATCGATAATGTCCATTAACATAATATAATATAAATATTATATATAGTATTTATAATATAGTTCTATATAAAAAATAATTATTTTAATATTAGGTTAACTTCATATATATTTGGAATAAAAATCAAATATCCACTCATATAAAAATAAATTTCTCTAACTTGTTTCGTTATATTTTTATTTGACCTTAGAAACATTTAGTAATAATAAATGATATTTATATTCGAAAGATATCAATTTATTTTATCAAATTGTTTATATAAGAGGGATAATTTTCAATTTTAACATGTTAAATATATGTAACAGATAATAAATTTATTTGATTATTCTATTTTTCTGGGGTTGCTATACCGTTATTCTTAAACTAATAATAATGGACCATTTATTTCAGCCTCTGCACTATGATGTTCCCAAACTGTAATGACAGATTTAAGGAGAACGAATCAACATATGGTGATTATGTGTAGAGATTTTGTCTAGGGTAATACTTGATTAAATATAGGTAAAGTTATATATGATGTTATGTTAGGCTATAGTTGTTACTTCTTAGACAGATATGCATATGTGTATTAATAGTTGGTATTAAGGTTTAGGTTATAGTAATATATGCGAGTAAGTTTTGAGCTATAATTTATTATCACCACAAAATGCTCTAAAAATTATTGTAACTAGAACAATATTGCGATATATAAAAAATTATTATTCATGATAAAATATTATAGAGTTTTTGTTTATGTTTTTTTATTATATAATTCATATATTTAATTAGACTATATTCTTTCATTATACTTTTTATCTCTCTCTATTTATAAATATTTAATACTTTTATTAGTTGATATTGTCATTATTTAATATATTATATCTTGATAGTTATGAATATTTCTTTATTATGTTGTTAATATTTATTATTTATGTTTTATAATTTTCATAGTAGCTCTAGTTATATTAAGTATATTAATTATCTTTATAGTTATTAATATATTTATCAGCTTATCTATCTCTTTTGGAATAGTTTTTTAATTGTAATTTTTTTATTATAGATTATACATAATATATAAAATTATTATATATTATATTAAGATTTATGAAACATTATTATTTTTATATATTCATATATTATTTCATATATTAAAGTATATGTAATCTTAAATATGATGTTTAAAATCATTAATTTCTATTAATTGTAATTTAATGTAGATATATCTTATATGTTAGTATTAATGTATATTCGTAATTAATTATAAGATAATATATTAATGAGTAGGTATAATAAACAATGTAAGATCATAAAATTCACTATATAATATGGGTTATAACACATATTGTCCCAGCTAGCTAAAATAAAAGACATAAACTTTCCCCACCGATCATCCTTTAATTTATTAATATTAATATAACTTTTTTAACCTTACATCTAAAGATATGGAATAAATATTTTTAAAGAATAATCTATCTCCATCACAAAGTGAAATATTTGCTCTGCATAAAAACTTAAATACAACTATTTTTACTGTCGAGTACAATATTTTATATCTGTAAGATATAGAACCCCTAACAATTTATATTCTGTCCATATACTGCAAATGAATCTATTAATTAATTAAATATTAGTCTAGAAAAATCAATAGTAATTTAATAAAATAATATAGATACATAATAATACATAAAATATATTATTATATTATATCTGTAAATATCACGCAGATTATCTTTTCTTAATTACTAATGTATCATTTAGTGTGTTTCATTATAATTAATATAAATATATTTTAATTAATATATATTATGTCATATCAAAATATAATATAAACATATAAATAATTATCATATTTAATATATGTATTATATATGTTAAATAGTAGATTTATACTATATCATGATATATATTATAGAAAACTGCAATAATTATTAAGATTCTAGCTTCTCAAAAAAAATATATTATATTAATGTAAAATAGGATGAAAAATTTATAGTTATTGTAATAATACGTATTCGTGAATAATAATATAATGTAATATCATTATAAAATTCAGAGCCCGATCAGAAATAACATAATTTTATGCTAGGCTAGTGGTTTATTGCTGATCATCACATATAATATAAACACCTTTTATACTAAACTATTTATGATTAATAATTTCACCAATACAATAATTACAATAAAAGAAATTCTGATCAGCACCTATGTATCCCTAATAATAAAATAATACTGCAAAAAAATAAATAGAATAAATATAAACAGAAAATATATAATTAAACCAATATATATATATAATCCGTTAGATATAAGTATATATTACTATAGAATAAATATATTATATATATATATATATTATTATTATATATTTATATAATTATACTCCTAAAGTTATATTGTCAGTATTAGAGGTTAATAATTATAAGGAGTATATATACTACTAGCTATTACTATATATAGTAAATATAATATATATATATATTATATATATATTAATATTATTTATGTTTATATAATATCCACTTTATATATATATGATATTAATATATTTATAATATGATATATACTATATATATAATATATATATATAATATATAGATTATATATATATATTATATATATATTTATATATAGTATTATATAAGATATAGTGATATATATATATAGTAATAATATATATATAAAATATATATGATATTATAATATATAGTATATATATTATACTTATATTATATATTATATATATAGATATATATATATAGTATTTAATATATATTTATATTATATATAGAGAGAGAGAGAGAGAGGGGAGAGAGAGAAGAGAGAGAGAGGAGCTTTTCCTTTTCATGTTCCAAGTCATATCTTTATAACAATGGGTTAGGAAGTTTTTATACTTTTTGATTTTATATGTTTGATAATTAACATATTTTCAATAATAATAATAATAATAATAATAATAATAATAAAAAATAATAGATAATAATAATAATTAATAATAATAATAATAATAATAATAATAATAATAATATATAATAATAATAATCAAGAATAAATAATAATAATTTAAAAATAACTTTAATATAATAATTAAAATAATGATAATAAATAATAATAATAATAATAATTAATAAATAATAATAATAATAATAATAATTTAATAAAAATGAATCCTAATAAATCAATAATAATAATAAATAATACATAATTATTTATAATAAAAAATAAAATAATTAATAATAATAATAATAATAATTAAATAACTAATAATATAATGAATAAAATAATAATAATAAATAGTAATAATAATAATTAAAAATAATAATAATAAAAACACAAAGAACATCAAAAAGCAGTACATTTGAGAAGAAATCCATACTCGTGTTCGGCAAAATTTTTGTTATTTGTTTGGAAACAATCTAGCCAAACTTAACTCGACCTAACTCAAATTTGACCGCTAAACCAAGCCTAACCAAACCAATCCTAACGCACCTGTCCTACCGGTAACCAACTTAAGCCTTTACCTAAACATAACCTATCCTAACCACCTTACCAAACCTTAACCAGACAAAATCAACAACCCAGGCATTTTTTCTAAACTTAATTTTGTTTTTTTTCTTTTTATATTTTTTTTTTTCACCAAAATAAAACAAAATGTCATTGAATATTAAATTGAAAGGTCAACCCATAAATACCAAAAATGTCCACAATTTTTTTTTTTTTATGACCAAATCAAACTTGAAATTCATTCTAAAGAACATTGAAAACAAAAAAACATCCTAGAAACCCATTTTATTAAACCCAAATTGTTTTACCAGGCACATGAATCAGAAAAGGAATATAGTTATTATATATTTACCAGTATTTTAAAACCATATAAAACTATTTTAAGAACACCGATCAGCAGTTATTAATTAAACATTACTTCAATGTCAAATATTAAAGATTCTACCACACAGTAACATTTCAGTATTTTAAAACCAAAAAAAAGAAAGAATAAAAATTTTATATTATAGAAAGATAAAATTCAATAGAACGAAATGATCATATGATGGACTGACCAGCTTCATTATAATCGGTGCTTTAATCTGAAGTTATATCGATATTAACCCACGAATCACAAAGAAAACTTAATTATCTTTATTTCATGAACTAAGTATCAAAATTACGCTGACCCAAAACTAATAGAATGATTTACCAAAAAATTGGCTTTACAGGCTATAGCCTACGAAATTTAAATGTTAAGCTATTGAGCAAGTAATACCTGAACAATATTGATAACGAATTTTCATCTCTGTTGCTTTGGCTTAGATAACGATGGTTAAGAATATTAGGTATATTTCCTTTTCCGCTTTCAATGAAAAAAGAACATTTTGGTTTGGCCTTGAAGCTTAGACAAAAGTGAAAAATTTCAATGCGTTGCTGACTATATACTAAGCTTCACAGGAAGGCGATACATTTATTAACTACTAGCTGTCCAATTATTTAGCTAATTCTAAAAATTTTATGACCACGTGAGATCACCAGGGCCAATCTAGCCCACTTACTCAATAGATGAGAGATAGAAGCATGGAACACTCTAGTTATCAGCCACTGCTAGTTCCTGCAAATCGCGAAGTCCATAAGTACCTGTCGAAGTGGGCTTCTTTCTGATTGACATCGCCATATTGTGTGAACCTTGCTAGTCGAGTACGGTTCACTTTTCAAGTAATTTCGACAAAAATTGTATGACGTGAATCAAAAATGTTAAAAATACAGTTTTTCAAAAAAAAACATTGATTAATCAAAACAATATCAACAACAACCTACACAATAAATTCAACTATTGATAAATAGAACACATATTCGCGGGTGTCAAGAAATAAACTGACACGATATCGCTTTCAATGAATTACCTGGGTCAAAATATGAGATTAAAAAATTAATAAAATTATGACCATTCCAGTTTTGGGGCTAAAACCTAAAACAGCGATCAAAACCTAAAACCTAAAACCAATAACACCCCCATTGATTTACTTTGTTATAAGGGTGTTTTGATTCGCCTTGCTAAATAAAGATTAGCTTTACTTAACTTGAGTGCAAATGCGGATCTTGCTGAAACTTCTTTTTTCCTGTGTCCCATATGGTAGTTGCTACTGAATGCAAGGCTTTATATAGGGTCTCTCTCATGGTGTTCAATCCTTCCCGGCAAGCATCCTATATTTTTTACCCATTAACTAGAGAATTCTACCACTTATTTGGATCTTGCTCTTGAAGGATGTTAAAGTTGGAGATAAACGTCTGGGATAATACGTTATTGTTATATGGAGTATATATATATTAATATATATATATTATATAATATATATATATTAATTTATATACATATATAATTATTATGGAGAAAATGTAATTAAAGTCAATATATATTAAATAAACTAAATATATAATGTGAACAGAACTGACGGATATATATTATTTCAAGAAATATTGTCACTAATAAGTTTATGAGCTAGTATATATAATATATATTACAATAAGAAAACATATTTATTATAGGAGTTTTATATTAAATTTAATTATACATATATAGTAAAAAGCAAATTATTAGACTAAATATATAGAGATTAATATATATATAAGAATCTTATAGTATATATATAGTAGATACAATAATATTCAAATCAATACTTATTCAGAGATGTAAGTGTTTTTAATTCCTCAATACATATATAATTAATATTATGTATATATATATATAGACTACATTATTATTAATATAATATATACGAAATAATATTTTATAACCATTTGATTATATAATTATATAATTGTGAAAGTGGTAATATTAACTGTTTATATAATTCAACTATAAAATTATAATATTTAAGGATAATACAAGGTATATTAACATTATTACTTCTATATATCCGATCAATTATTTCTATATTCAATATGTATTTTTATTTATAATACTACTAAACTATGAAATGTATTTTATAACAGTGGTATTTACTTCTTATTATCATTATTAATAATAATGATAATAGCTTATTATATATTAATATATTATTATATAATTATACAGCTTTCGTTTTATATTCCCGTTTATACTATTAACTTATAATATTTAGATAATTAGAGCATATTAGATATATATTATACACTATCTGAATAAATAAAATTTTAATAGTATGAAATAAAGTAAATATATAATTATAATCAAATATCATAATATAATATAATAAAATATATAACTAATAGTATATAATTAGTATATATATATTCTTATATAAAATAGGACATATACAAATTATACAGATATTCCATATGTATACATTATAAATAGACATGTATGTATAAAAAAACATATTATATATATAATATATTATAATATATATATATAGGTATATATATATATATAATATAATTATAATATATAATATATATATAATATAGTAATATATATAATATATAATATTTCAGATATATATAAATTTCAGATTATCATATATATAATATATATATATATAATATATAATTATATTATATATATATAATATAATATATATATAAAATATATATATATATATATATATATGATATATAAAATATATAATATATATATAATAGTATACTAATATATAATATATAATATATATATATAATATATAATATAGGTATAATATATATTCAGACTTAGATATATGAATTAACCTGATATAAAAGTCATACATTTAATTATTTACTAATATTATATATTATATATTAAACATAATAATAATGAGAGAAATATAATATAATAAATATATAGATATAATATAAATAATAGGAATAACATATTTCATATATGACCTAGAAGAGAGAAGAGAGAAGGAGAGACAAATATGAATTTTAGGAGAGTTGAGTAGACAGAGAGAAGGAGAGAGAATGTAATTTCTAAAATAAAAAAATATTCTAATAATTTACCGTCATGCAATTCTTATTGATTCATAATTAATGATATTCGTGTACAAATAAATTTTAGGAAAAAATATCTACTATTACAAATGTTTTTTACCATCATCTTGAAACATAAATATGATTAATAAATTAAGATATTATTATATTATAATTATATTAATATTTTTTATATTATTATATTAATTATCATTAAAAGATATGATCCATTATCTAAACTAAATTTAATTATTTTTTGTATTTTGATGATTTATTCACTAAAACAATATAATTTTATAAGTATATATTACTAATTATTATTAATATATATTATATATAATATATATCTATTAATTATTATTAATATTTTAATATTTTAATATATCATAATTTAAATATCCAGTATATTTATAAATATTAATAATTTTATGACCAATTGATATTATTAATATGTAATATAATTTATATTATAATTAATTAATTATAAATAGTATATATTTATGATTATACTTATATTTATATATTATCATGAATTATTATATCTAATAACTAAAATACTGTATATAAAAAATTATATATATATTAAAGTATAATTATCATTATTCTTCAATTTTATTCCAATAATTTTTTTTTTCTAAATTATAAATATTAATCACTTAATTATAATAAGTATTAATTATTTATGTTATTTATCTTCTATATAATTTTATAATTTATTATTATTATTTAATTATTAATGAAATTGAAATATACGAATAATCTAATATTATATATTATTAATTATAGTATTATTATTACAATTTACTTATTATTAAAATATATTATATATTATTATTATTGATTTTAATATTTTAATTTTATTTTTATTTTTATTTTTATATTTATTTTTTATATTTTTTATACTTTTTTGTCTTATTTTTTTTTTTTCCCCATATTATCTAATATTAAATTAATTTTATCATTATTATATAATTATCTTAATCATTAATTTATACTATAATTTTAATTATATAATAACTTTATGTAATAGTACCTTTATATTATTTAAATATTAAATAATTATAAAATATTTAATGAGTTAATTCAGTAGTGTGAATGTATATATATAATGATATGTACAAGTTATAAGTACTAGTAGTACGTTATTATTTTGCTCTATAAAAGAATAATAACATAGAGATAAGATTTACTAATTATTTTTTTGATCACATTATATATATATATATAATATCTCTATATGTAGAATAAGAATTAACTTTTAAAATATATATATAAAATAATATAATAAAGTTATAAGTAAATTGTAATTAGTAGCTTATTTTATTATTCTCATAAATTTTATTAAATATAATATAATCAGTGATTTTTTATATAGCTATATATAGATTACTTGGCACAATTTAACTAAAAAAGGAATAAGGTGTTATGCTCGTATCAGACAAACTTACTGAATAATACATTAATTATTAAAAATATTTTGTATATAAAAGTAATTTCATATGCCATGAATAAAACAGTAAAATATCTAAGAATTATTTTTACACATTAGTTTAAAAATAAATAATTACTAGATATTTTAATTTCTTCTATGAAAGGGTATCATCAATCGGATTACTTCGTTTTATTTTATGAACATCAATTTCTTAATAGCATTAAGAATACTATTCAAATTTTGCGATATTTTTTTATTACTATAAACATGAAAAGAAACTTAAAGTGAAATCACTGAAATAATTTAATTAAGAACATAAAGAAAAGATCATAAGAGTATTTCAATAACGTAACCTGTAATACCATATTAATAAAAATCTAGCCTCTGTAGACTAATATATCCCAACTTTCTGGAATATCTGCTATTTATTATATATCTACTATTTTAACAATTATATTGTAGATGATATTAATTATTCTATCATCCATTAATCAAATCCAAAATGTACTATCCCCTAATATTAATCTAATCCCTAAATTTTTTTATTACAAGGACAAAGAATTCCAAAGCAACTTTGGTCCTTTCTATATTTAATGGCGTAAAATAATTAAAATATAATATAGGCAAGCATTAAAAATTATAAAGAATGAAGCTCAGATTATAAAACTTCATTTATATTTAAACCATAAGGGGACGCAGTTAACCAGCGCATATATTTTAATTTCCTTTTTAACAATAAAATTTACTACAATATTTTTTTCATTAATATTATTATTTATTAGTTCCTGACAGAGAGGCTTTATTTTTTATTATTATTTTAGTATCATATTAAGATCCTAACTCGAATATTTATTTTTGTTACTGTTAATTAAATTACATTACTTTATCTACAAAGTATTCTTTGTACACAGTGATGAAAATGTTTCTTAAGTGACGTACTACTTTCCTCTTGTGCTTGTCTCACAAATATAATTATCTTACATGTTTCTCGTTTACATCCTTAAATCTGGTTTTCACTCTTCTATTCTCTCTCTCTACTCTAATAATGGAGGAATAAGAAATATTCAAGATTGACAATTTCTTGCCATTACTCTTCACTGCATCTCTTAACTAATTTATATATAACTCCCTATCATAATTTATATTCATATCAAATGAAGTTTACATACTCGTCTCTCTTTGACTCTTAGAACTAAATCTTAAAAAAGTAAACTATCTAAGCTACAATGAAAACAATAACGGCAGCATATATTTCTTTCAATGTGTCATCTAAGCATGAAGGTCGGCCGGAACGAATGAATATATACTTATGAATGTGCTGAATCCTTATTAAAGAGCGATGCTATCTACACAAAGTCCACTCGTCTTTTAGTCCCTACTACCTATCTCTCTAAAACCCCTAAAGTATTTTTCACCTCTTCTCAGTCGCACTCTATATATCGCATCAATCTTCTCGTCCCTCGCTTTTTTGTAGCTAAGAGCTCTAAATTTGGATTATATGTAGAACAAGACTCATAGATTTCTAATATCCAATTATTTCTGGTGCGGAATAGATATAGCTGGATATTCTTTTTATGGAATATGAGATTTATCTATTTCTCATCCATTGAGACTCTATTGCTCCAAGACTATTTATTTACCTTTAACCATCTAATGCTCCCTGTTTCTACGAATCCACAAAAGTTTATAAAAAAGGCTCTGGAAAGAACGTGAAATCATATCTTTAAAACGCAAGAGTTTCTTTTATAGCTTTTTTTGGAATATAGAAATATGGATAAGTTTTAAAATCAAACTAGATATTTGTTTATTTACTTTATTGATGAAATAATATTATTCCACATTTAAAGTGAGACTCTGCTCTTTTTCAGAAATTTGAATACAACGAACTTGAGTGAAGCAGTGATTTTAATTTTGTGTACTAAGATAAAAGATATAATTCTCATGAGATAGATAAGTATGCTACAAAAGGTTATCTCTGATTTGTAAGGGATATATAGTCAATGCGTAATGAGAGTTGTCCCCAAAAAGGTTAACCCGCATTTATATAAGAAATCAATTCCCACCCATTATTCTCGAGAGATTAGAATATGACGAGTTATACGTATCTACTAATATATATCGCACCTTTTAAAACTTAGTGCAATGATCGAGGTATTCTTATTACTTGATAATTATCTATGTCCGATTGTTGCCAAAGGTCTGTATCCACAAGGGATACGCAATTTCCCCAATATATATGAGTATTGTTTGGAGAGCGAGTGAAATTATCTGAAATGCGTATTGGATTAACTCTCTAATGTTAAAGGTGTCTGAACTATACTGGTCGGTATTGTTACTTTTACGTGCATTAAAATCTATGTAGGGACGAGTGGTTTATGATCTCAGTTTTCCCTTAATTCGTTGTTCTACACGCAATTTTCTACAGTATATCCTTCAATTGTCCTTTTCTCATAGACAAGCTTACAAATTCATAATTCACTTGATTTAATGATAAATGTGAGTTAAATAATACTAGATGTTACCATCCCAACCGATATTCTTTATGTGTGGGATAATTTAACTTTGAGAAAGATAAGGATTTAAAGTGTGTAGATTGTATTATTAATACTGTACAATGTCTCGTTATCTAAAACTGAACTTACATACTCATATTTGAAATTTTGTTAAACCACAATGCCTGAAAGAGCATCGATATATTAGTAAATGCAACACATGATTTAACAAAATTTAATCGACTATTATCGTGGATTGGATAGTATATCTAATCTTCTCATTTTGTCATTCCATCTCTTCTTCTCTTCTCCTTTGTCTCTCGCCTTCCTGCTCTTCCTCATCTCTTCTCCCCTCTTCAGTCATCCTCTGGATCTCATGTCTCTATCATCTGGTCACTCTGATACTCTAGTCATACTTCTCTCTCTCCTAGTCTTGTCCATACTGTCTCGATCTAGTCATGTCTACTTTTCTGTTTCTTTTTGTACGATCTCTTCTGTCTGTCGTCTGTCTGCTGTCTCTTCTCTCTCTCTGCGTCTCTCTTCTCTCATCACTCCTGTTGTCTACTTTCTCCTCTACTTCTCTCTCTCTCTCTTCTCATAACTCTCTCACTCTCTCTCTCACCTGTCTCTTTCTACCCGTCTTCTTAGGCCGATATCTCATCTGTCTATTCTTTCATCTCTCTTCTGATTTTTGAAAGTACTTAGATCCGTTATTCTTTCGTTTCGCTGTCTGTCTCTTCTAGTCTTTTGTCGTCTCATATCTGTACTCTACTGTACTCTAGTCTGATGACTGTCCACACATGTAAACTGTGTCTCTTCTAAGAAGCTATCATCTCTCCTTTTCATCGCTCTCTCATCATCCATGAATCTTTCTTTCTTTCTCTCTCTCTCTCGCTCATAACTATTCAACTACGTGATTTCAACACATAACAAACCACAAGACCAAGTCCCCCTTCTCTCTAACTTTCGTTCTACTCTTATATGATCACTACTCATATTCTACTCACTCTGATCCTTTAGTTCACGTCTCTTATACTTAACTCGTCTAGTCATTCTCAGTCGCCTTCTCTATACTGAGTCTTAGCGTCTGATCTACTACTAGTCTGTATGCTACTCAGCTTTCGTCGTCTGCTCGTACGTCGTCTTCTGTCTGGTCTCGTCTGAGTCTGTGCCTGTCTGTCTGTCGCGTCATGTACGCTCCTTTCTCTCACTCCTGATCACTCATACTCATCGTCTCTCTCTCATCCTCTCATATATATATATTAAATAATATAACATTATATAGTTATATAATATATTTATTAAATAATTGTATATAATTTATATTTATAAGGTCGTAGTATCTATCAATAAAATGAAATTAACAAAATTAACATTAATTGACATTAAATACAAAAAATATTATTTCTTTATATTATATGAGATCAGAGCCATAACAGCATTATTAGGATATTGCTGAAGTAATGACGCTAGCCCCGTATTATACTATCCTATCTGCATAAAAAAATTAATCACTATTATAATCATATATATAAAAATAATAGTTACTCAAAACAAATTAAGTATAACCTAACTATTTAGTCTATATATACTATTTGCTATTTTTATATTATGCTCAATTGTAAAAACTGTTATTTATATTACTACATTAAATTTTTTTTGAATAATAAATCATCAGACAACTTTAATTTTAAATTATTTATAAGGTTTAAGTGGCTAAAAAATGTAAAACCAACAACTCATTTCTTTTCACTTTATATTTAAAAGAAATTACTTCAAATCTGAAAATGTAACTGATAATATTTCTCGTAAAGCTAAATTTTACACATGCGAGGTTATCCTATGCAAATGAAATAACGTAACTAGTAGCTAAGTAAAGCGCGATCATCTTACTCCATAATCAACAACACAGTTTCCTTGATTGTCCACACACACGTTATTTCTTTTGCACCTGAAGTTACACAATTTACTATTCAGAGAGTGAAATTATAAGGAGAGCACATAATGTAATTACCACACATTCCTGTCTTCAGCATAAATTCATATCCTCGATGTCTCATATGTTTAGTTTATCGTTTAACAATGCTATTTCTTAAATTGGAAGAGCCATCTATAGTTTATATTTAGTATAGTAATATATATAAATATAAATAAAGATAATATATAACTATAAATCCATATATTTTAAAAATTGCAATGAATAACTATTGAAATTAATACTTATAAATATATATATAATATAGTATTTATATATATAGACATATAAATTATGTATAATACACACACTAAATATATTTTAACTATTATATATATATAAACTGACTATGTTTAATATATATATAAGAATTAACACAGTGTACCTCGATTTTCGCTGAGACGCATTGGAGTTCGTACAAATCGGTTTTCGACCAAAAATTTCAAACAAAATCCCTGGTTTTCAAATCAAATTTTTGGTTCGAAATTCTGGAAGTTTCAGTTGATCTAAAACTCGATCTTAATACATTGAGCTTCTTTATAGCAGTATCGTGCGTGAGATCGGAACATTCTCACAACTGCTCTTATATTGGTGGTGATATTTGGTTTGTCATAATGCGTGTTTGTGTTCTTTCGTTTCAGAAATATTAATATTGGTTTCGCTTAATAAACCTACTGAAAGTGATAAAGTGAAAAAAAAGTGGGAACAACAATAGAACTGAAAAAGGAAATCATTCGTTTGCGCGTGTTTCGGATCTGCGTGTTTCGGATCTTGCTGTTAAATATTCTATGGCCAAGTCAACAATATCATCTATTTTAAAGAATAAAGAAAAAATAAAAGGAGCTAATGTTGCATAAAGGACGTTATAACTTTGGAACTGATGCAAGCCGGCCTTAGATACTTGAAGAATGCGAAGTTGCTCACTTATTTTACTATAGAGAAGCAGCATTATGTGCGACAGTATACGAGACACACATTTATTTAGTCAACAACGGCGCTAGAACATCTATAATGCTTTACCGAAGGTATAACCCTGGTAAAGTACAAATGATTTTGTACTCAGGGCTAGAAGATTTCGGTGGTTTGACGAAATTTTAAAGACCCAGTAACTGGGAAATTAACATACGCACTCCGTTAGGCATGGAGTGGGCACGCAATGAGCAAACAAGGGCTGAGAATTTTATCATCAACTTTAGTTATTTACAGAGGAAAGAAATATTCACCTGAACAGGTATTCAACACAGACGAAACTGGGTTATTTTGGAAGAAAATGCCAAAAAAACCTTTATTACAAAGGAAGAAAAAGTCCTACCAGGGCACAAGCCAATGAAAGATAGGCTTATGCTTCTGCTGTGTGGTAATGCGAGTGGAGATTTCATAGTGAAGCCGTTATTAGTTTACCATTCCGATAACCAAAGGGTGTTCAAAAGGAACAATATTATAAAAAATAATTTGCCTGTTATGAGGCGTGCTAATTCAAAGGCCTGAGTGACCCAGCAATTTTTTGTTGAATGGGTACATGAAATTTTTGCACTGTGAAAAAATATTTGCAAGAAAAGATGTTGCCAATAAAATGCCTTCTCTTATTAGATAATGCTCCTGCTAACCCTCCAAACTTGGAGGAAGATTTAGTTGAAGAGTTCGAATTTATTAAGATTAAATTTCTGCCACCTAACACAACCCCTTTGTTACAACCAATGGACCAACAGGTCATTTCTAATTTCAAGAAATAATATATGAAAGCCTTGTTCAGAAAGTGTTTTAAAGTCACTAATGACACTCAATTAACTTTGAAAGACTTTTGGAAAAATCATTTCCATATTCTCAATTGTGTTAATCTTATCGATACTGCTTGGAACCAAGTGACCTGCCGCACCATGAATTCGGCATGGAAAAAAAACTGGCCTGGAGGTGCACCGGACCGAGATTTTGAGGGCTTTAACAAAGAAATTGTTGATGACATTGTTTCCATAGGTCAAAACATGGGCTTGGAAGTTGACAATGAGGAATGTTGAAGAGCTGTTGAAAGATCACAGTATCCCAAGCTTACTACAGAAGAGTTGGAGCACCTTCAAAATGAGCAAAAAAAGAATTTGGCTGAGAATGTCTTCAGATGTGGAGGAAGTGAAGGTGGATATCCCAAGTTCAACGATTAAAGAAATTTGTGGTAAATGGGCGGATGTGCAAGTTTTTGTTGAAGAATATAATCCTGATACTGTGGTAGCCAATAGAACTCTACAACTTTTCAATAACAATGTCATGTCTCATTTCCGCCAAAATTCTCCAGCAAAAAAGGCAGCTCAGCAGCTGACTTTAGATAATTTTTCTCTGCCACAAACGCACAAGACGTGAAGAAACTCCGCAACTCTCCATTGCCCAGGTGCTTTTCTGGAAGGGGATTCCCTCTAACGCGCAGTAACTCCCTTCCTTCCACAGTAGCACTCAGTCTAAGTTTTTTGCTCGCTCCTCCCTCCAGGGAATAAACTTACAAAGCCTTGGAATGATTAATCCTTTTTACATTAAATTGTATGGGGAAATATGATTGGTTTTGAAATCAATCGTTTTCGCCATTCTTTTCAATGAATGGATTATGGTTGAAAACAGAGGTCTACCAACTATATATAAACTATATATATATATATATATATATATATACCTACATTATATATATAGCTATATTATAATATTATATATATATATATATTATATATATATTATATACTATATATTATCTAATATATATTGAGATGTCGCGAATATTCGGCCTCACCCTATCTCGGTATTTCGGCTATTCGGGCTTCCAAAAATACCGAAATATTCGTATTCGGCCTTTTTTTGCGAACTATTCTCGGGCCGAATATTGACTTTATAAACAATACCATATCAACTTCACACCATAAGGGAAAGTTCTATTTCAATTTAAATTGAAATTTTAGAAAAAAAATTTCCCAAAAAATAAAAATATTAGCCAATCCATGAGCGAAATCCTTTGTCATTTGTCAGATCCTATCAGGGCCTTTGACATTTTGTTCAATATTCTAAAAATAGTAATTCATTTAGTGTACGGGAATAATGGACCCAAACCATGGTAGCTGGTTGATAAACTCTCGCAGAGTGGATTGCTAAAATTTCATGTTTTATTCCACATGTTGCAACTTACTCGGCATTCACAATCTCACATATTAATGCTCAGAAGTCTGTTAACGATATTTTATTTACTCGCAGAAGCATATCCTCTCTCATTTTCACCCATTCAGCAACGGCAGCTGCAAAGGTTAAAACTTTACAGAAGCGAATAGATCTTCTCAAATACAGCATAAATTCAATTCAAGACGGATTTCTACACCTGGAACAAACTTATGATATGCTAAAGACATTGTCTTAAACAAAAAGCTTTCCCCTATCCATATACGGCTGCTGAATGCATCAGAAATGTTGACTGATTTCCAGTGGCCAAATTATTCCATTTACTTGAGCCATTTGACATCACTAAAACAAGCATTAAATGTGAAGTAACAGTCGCCCAAGTGATCCCTATCCATTTTAGCAATAAATCTATCTTTAAATAAGTGCAAATCTTAAAAGCATAAAGCTTTCAGTGGAACTTCCACACTCGTTGAAGGAGTCTCAAACGCAATCATGCTAGAAAAAAGACTTTCTAAGTTCTTCCTATGTGATAAACCTCTTTGTCGTTAGCTACTTGCTTAGACTCCGCGATTCCCAGCTAATTTTTTCACATGAATCAGATGAATCAGTAAAAATATTGGTAATTGAGCATGGGAAAGAAAATGCATGAAGATTTAATCTCCACTCTTGTTCTGACCGATGAATCTCACGTAGTGGGACATATGAAGCTGAAGGTTCCATTTTTCACTTCTTTAATGGATTGTTTTAAAGAATTGTGGCATCAAATCGTCATACAAAAAAAAAAAAGGAGTGAAAAAGATGCCCCAATCTTCTGACGATGTGATTATTGCATAAAAGTAAAAGGCTTACATCGGAATTTACATCAAGAAAATAAACAAATATATAAGTTTGAATACTTTGACCAGTGAAGAGACAATGATATTCCTTCAATTGGTGAAAACACTGGAATTCGTTTTATGAATTTGAAAAAACTAGCTCCTTTCAGCTCCACTGTCATTAGTCGAAAGTGAAAGAATATATTTAGAACAGGAGGAAATATTAATGAAGCCACAAGAAATAGTTAATCACCCTCTCGAAAATGGAGACTTCCGCTAAATGTCTGTCATTTTAACTTAGACGCTTATTCAATATGGTTTAGTTTAATTATCTTTAAATACGAAACTTTTTCAATTTTCAATTTAGACTAATTATTTTTAATATGTGCAATGTTTGCTATAGGTAAGAAATCGTCTTTTTCCTTTTTTGTTTTATTTACTTTGTATATAACACTGGTAAACATAAATATTTCTTGGACGGGGTTTCGAAATTGATTATTGATGTGCTGATTCCAAAAATGTAAATTGTTTTTCCTTTGGCATATATCACATCGCATTTGTGAGATATTGGGTGTGTAACACCGATTTGTAAAATTTTTAGATTTTTACCTTTTTTCAAGAGGGTCTATAAGTTGATATTGGATATATATTATATATACCGAGTATATATATATATATATATACTCACCTATATATATAATATATATTATATATATATATATATAATATAATATATATATCTTCCCTATATATATATATATTATATATAATATATTATATTATAATAATATATATATTTGGATATATGATGGGAGAGAAGCAAATCGCAATGATATGATACATGTCTTTGATAGTATATGTTAAACATATAATATAACTATGAATAAAGAGTAATATGGGACAACAATGAATATAATAGAAGGAATGGGTTTAGTTTAATGTAAACATACCTACGATGGTAGTAACTTTCTCTTCGAAGACGATCTACTGTGCATAGCGTCTAGAATATCCCTCATCAAGCTCCAACATTAGTCGGCCATCATATTGATATCCCCCTTGCCGGTAACGTCCTTCATGAACTTTAGATCTTGATGGAAGCGTTCACACCTGCTCATCACTAACATCGCCTAGGTTAATCCGGAAATTTTCTTAGGTGAGAATGTAAGTAGTGCAACTTTAATACTCATTCTCTACATTCCATGGAGAAATGAAAACTGTCTAGCATTCCTGTACAATGTTAGTGTTCTCGGCTTTCCTGTTCCCAGAAAATTCTGCTACATCTGAAAAAGCATCCACGCTCTTGCTCTAACACAGTCATTGCTGTAGCAAAGGCAGCATCACGGAGGAGTGTCCGTATTTGTGGACCATCAAAAACCCCAGCTTTTTTTTCTTCTCGTCAGTCAGACAGGCAACGTTGAGCATATATAGCGGAAGCAATCACCATCATGGTCCAGGCTTTCACAAATTGTTTCATCAAAACCAAGTTTTATGTTGTAGTGGAGGTAAAGATGAAATGTTTCTCTCTGGTAACAATAGTGGCTCAACGTACGATGTTCCTAGTCACCTGGCGTAGGTTTCCTCGGTGCCATTCTTTTTTTTTGGTCCAGTGATCCTTTGCGCCCGGCTGTCCCATTAGCACAGGAAGGATTTGCTATTGGTGAAACCTGCTTGCTGACCGAGCAAAATGTTACCATTTTGAGGTCGACGCATATTTACCACATGTACCTGATATTTGTAGCCTCTCCAAACTGTCTTTGATTTTGCATACTCCTCTCTCATCCGTACGAGTACCCTACTGGAACAGAAGCATACCTGTTGCCGTTGTGTAAAAAGACACACACTTTAAACTGCTCTGGAAGTGTCAATAAACAATCGCCACTCACCTGCATCGTATCTGGGAGTCCCATAACATAGTAGGCCTGCAACTTCACTGCATACACAAGGTTACAATCTGACTGGAAGAGCCCCGCAGCTCTGCTTCTCTGTTACGATAAAATGTTCTCTTGTGCCATGGTCCAGTAGTCATTTTTCATGCAACCTCGAAGCAAACAGCTCAGGACAACTTCGGCAAATACAACTCTCATACAAGATCGTTCAGTTCACCCTGGTGAACAATGACGGACCATCCGACTGTAATTTCAGATGGATGATAGACATCATCAGGTCATTGGCATCCATACATGTAGACGTACTAAAGTTACCAAATGCTTCCCGGATATCGACCGCAGTAAACTTTGCTACTACTGTAGATATATGCGGAAGGTAACGTCTTTACAGCCTACGTAGTGCGTAGTGCGCACAATGACTTTTGTCATTCCTAGGAATATGCGCAAAATAAGGGATCCATGATTGCACGAAAACGGGATGTGATACAGTAAATCCGAGAATAAATATATGGAATCAGCACCTCTGAATTACTATATATCTGCTACAAAAGTCCATCCAAGAAAAATTTCACCTCTTTTTTGTTGACCAGTGTAGTTTTCTTTATTTTTCCCTAAATGTTGACGCCGAACTTGAAATAACTTATTCGGGCCCGAATAGCGAAGTGACTATCGTCGAATATTGGTATTTCGGGGCCGAATAACTTTTAGCCGAATATCGGTATTCGGTTTCACTATTCGGCACATTCCCTAATATATATATATATATACTATATATATATTATATATATATATATATATATATATATAAAAAGGCAGCGTAACGAGCAATAGCTTCAGAAACTACGCTCTGCTACCAATAAAAAGAAGAAATTAATTGGAGAAAAGAAGAGTGCATAGGTGCGCATACTCACGGAAGTGTGTGGCTATAGACTGTCTACTGACGTTTCTGAAACTGCTCGTATGTACCTTCTCCTATCTGAATGTGCAATAGTGTGCAATGGAAAAGCTTGTGTCAGTCAATACACGCAGTTCATGCAAAAATATAAAAGGCGAGTTAGCAGATGCAGTGATGCAATTTAGAAGAAAGCATATAAGGCTTGAGAAAAATTATTTACCTGAAGGATAGTATTTGAACATAGACAATGACAAGTATTAATACAAATGAAGTGAATGCACAGCTTTAGTGTGTGAAGAAACAAGAACAGGTAAAAGTTACGTTTTATTTACAAATAAGAAAATTAAGAACAGCAATATAAGTTTTTCATAAGGTAATAGGTAAATTTTAGGGGTTCTTTAATGGTTTTATTTAATTTTTATAATTGATTTTACCAAAATTTTATATTTTTATCAGTTACTTAATAAGCAAATCAACCATATACTGAATTAGATCAATTTTTTTTATCCCTATGTAAAGCGTAACATGCACTGAAAGTTATCATCATCTTAAATCGTCACAAAAAGATTTGTACATGCACAGACACACTGGTGCATATACATTAAGAATAGAGATTTATAAAATCATAAATATAGCTATACATGCGTAGCATACACAGTTATTTAATTCTGATAAAGAATTAGTTATATAAAGAATTAATGTTTTTGAACTTCACTGACTACAGTGATCACAAAAATCTTAGCCTAATATACTTAACATTAAGTGGTATATGATCATTTGGATATAATATATATTATACAATCAGCATAAAATCATGCTCTCTATTATTTTAATACAAAGAGAAGGCTTCTTAATGATTTTTAACTATCACTTATGAATGAAAGGACTATCAACACAGAAATAAATAAAAGATAAAATTATCTACCTATGCAAATAAGGTAAGTTTCACTGTGCATAAATTCATACATCACTTAAGAATGTCAGTCTATTCATACATATATGCACTCTCCTTATTTGTAGGGTATACTATTACTCTAATAAACTTCTTTAAGAAAAATATTTTTAACACTAATTATAAATAAATGTTTTTACAATAACATATACCGTAAAATGGGGTAAAAGGGTTCAGGAAGGGGAAAAGGGTTCACCTTGGAAAAAATTTTTTGAAGAGAGATAAAATGGTAGCTAATTATTAAAAATATACATATTTTAAAATATTACCAGTATTTTTCAAACATTTAATTTGAATATATTTATAAATTTAACTTTAATATGTGATATTTAGAACTCAAAAAAAAATTTAATATTTTCAGACTGATTTTTTAGGAAATTCAAAATTTTTTTTCTAAGATTTAGCTATATCATAGTTCATCAACAATTTATCATTATCTGGCTCCAAAAATTGAAAAATATAATAACTAAGGCATGTATTTTTATAATGATTCTTAATATTTAATTAGCAGATTCTTAAAATAAAGACATTTGAAAGTGGGGAAAAGGTTCACCTATTAGACTGTATTTAATTATAAAATTCTTAAGTGACCTTCTTAAAGTGCTACATTTTATTTTGAAAGTCAATACTTTGAAGGTTTAAATGTGAGATAATACATGTTAAAGTTAGGGAACCCTTTTTCCCTCCAAAAAAAAATTTTGTGGACATACATTGTCAAATTAGAAGAAATTTGTAAAACTCTTAAGCATGACCTTCGTAAAGGTACATTTTATCTTGAAAGTCAATACTTTAAAGGTTTAAATGTGCGGTAATGCATTTATAAGTTATTGAACCCTTTTACCCCAAAAAAAAAATTCCTGCACCTACTCTTGTAAAAGGTCAAAATAACTGTATTT
>JABUQX010035550.1:5000-15000 GCA_015478945.1 Trachelipus rathkii | reverse complement strand
TCCCTCGATCTGTCGACCGGTCAGCCCAGCGTCCTCCGCCTCATCCGGACAGCCCGCTCCTCCTCATTGGACCAACAGTGTTCATCTCCCCCTGCCTTTCACTGGGGACACTTGACGTTGGAATCCCCAGCCTCCCCCACCTTTCGTAACACTCTCACTCCCCCCCCACCACTCTCCCCTCTATCTCTCCTCTCTCTCCCCTCTCTCCACTCTCCCTCTCCCCTTCCCTCCTCTCCTCTCTCTGTATACTACTAATATATCTATTTATATTATACTATATATAAACACTATATATCTACTATTATAATATCATTATATATATATATATATTAATTATATATATATATATATCTATATATCCTATATAAACTACCTACCCTACTACCTCTATTTAATCAATATACCCTCTATACCCTCCCTCACTTATATAATATATATATATATACCTCCTATTCCAGACCACACCTATCTTCATATAATACCCATATATATATATATATATATATATATAACATATATATCACTACCTATATATTCACATATATGCAAGGAGTCAAAGCCCAAGGTCATCTTTGTCCTAATATCAAAACTGCCCTCAGCGTCCTGGTTTGATTTACAAACACGGCTAATCGCGGCATTTAAATCAGGTCACTCCGGGAACTAATACCTAACATCTTTACAGATCTAGGTTGGCCGGGTCGTCCCGCCTTTTCATTTGTGTTAGACCCCGTTTATATCTTCTTGACACCACCATTTCACTTCGAATCTATGAGTTATGTATTCATTCATTCACTATTTATTCCAATTATTATTATCTATAATATAGGAACCCCGCCTCCGCCCTTTCACCGCCCTATCCAGCGTCAACCGAGCAGCTTCAAGTTTTGCCAAGGCTGCTAGTCGAGTATGTATAATAAATAAGGCACTATAACTCAAATCTAATTAATAAATGCACTATAGAACAGATCACCGCCACAAATTATTTATTATATTATATTATTATTTTATTATATTATTATATATTTATTATTATATATTTATTTATTATTATTAACTCTAAAAATTCCAGGTTATAATATTATATATTAGGTTCTCTTACCTTTTACGGTTGCTCGGTTTAATGGCCGCATTGCGACACTTCCGTCGCAACGTTTTTTTACTAACGCCGATTTTTCTACTTTTGGTGTGTTGCCCTCCCCTCTCTTATAATAAAAGCTATCTATATCATCTTGAAAGATCTTCTTTCGACTTACTAAGCAATGCCCCACTCATGTAAATAATCCCTAAAAGTAAAAAATTTTTAACACAAACATACTCAAAGATACCACGGTCCACTGAGTAAAATGTAGTTTTTCAAAGAAGATCGAAACGCCCTCTTCTCATACGTGCGGATCAAAAACTAAGCAAAACTTTATAATTTTTTTTGCCTAAATCTATGAAACTGACAACTCTGTGCAAAAATATCTAAAAAAAGCCAGAAAATAGCCAAAATAACCGAGTTATAGGCGAGGTCTAAAAGTGCGACTAATCAGTCGCATCCGGACTCAAAGGGTTAACTATAAAGAAATGTAAAAAAGAAATTCTATATAACCTCTTCTCAATATAAATCTCTAATTTCTCACTATAATATATATATTATATTATTATATATATCTATATATATCTTATCATAATATATATATATATATTCAGCATTTACACAAGATTTATTTTGAAATATACTTTATTTAATGCTAATGAAAATGCACAATTTTTACATGGTGTTCTACTAGTATACATAATTGTTCACATTTATGCAAATATTTTCACTTTTAAACTTAAAACTTCTTATCTACATATAGAGCCAGGCCATGTCACATGCTTACGTGTTCAAACAACTATTACTTATATACATGGGTAACAACGATATCCCATACACTTTATAATTATTGGAACAAATTAATCGATATTTTATAACATTTTTTAAAAATGATGTTACCAGAATGACTGTTTGTTAAGTCCATACAACACAAGTTTAAAACTGTATATACTTAACAAATCTTTATCATAACTGAACTAGAATGGTCCTAAACCAACCCTGAGGCCCGTTGTTTTTTTTTATAAAACCCTATGGGAAAATTCTAAACTTTGAGAGGCTTTAATTTTTTTTTCCATAAGAGACTGGTCATTGATTTTTTTTTTTTAATATTCTCCATTACCATTTTTTTTTAGAATCTATGCTGTGATTTTTATGAAAATCTGTTTAGAGGTTCATTCTTCAAATAATTAATTACTATATTAATGGGACTAGACGAAACTCCAAAATTACCCAAATTTTGAATGATCTGTGGACACTGGTTAGGAACACAACTAGCCTTAAAAATAAAAAATGATAAAAATTTCACATTATGATCTTTAACTGGCTTTTATTCCCTGTCTTAAAAACTCTGGAAGCTTGAAATGTATTTTTTATTAATATATTACCTACTAAAGATAAAGCCTAGGAACAGCAAATGCAACCTTTACCAATGTTGATAATAAGATATTTAAAATTTATTCAATGATACATGACAAAATAGATATGGTTAATAGCTTATTAAGAAAGGGTCCACAATTATTTTATGGTTTTTATTAATTTAAAATATATTCTAATATAACCCCATGTGGTTTCTAATCATCTTCCTCTTTTATATTCACATTCTGAAATGCTATAAACATGGCCTGAAGAAATATTATGGCCTCGTAACTTACAGCAAATCTTAACGAATAGTAAGCATTAAGTTTTAGATGAAAAATATGAACGTAAATAAATTATTGTTTGCATCAAACCAGCTTATTACTTTGAGTTTTAGCCTAATCGTAGGCCTATACAAAAAAAGCCCAAGGTTAGACAAGATTTTTTAAGTATGCAAGTATACCTATTTTACGCCTATCTTGTTCACCAATCTAAAATGCTGGGAAGTGCAAATTTAAATAAAAATATTTATATATTTTAAAAAATGGTTTATAATACCCAGTATAAAAAAATTATTTATAATTTAATAAAAAAAATTCTGTCACAGTTACAACACAGTATAAATATGTAATATTTCTACTATGGTTACAGTGAGAAAACCTGGGCTAGGGAATAGGGATGCCGAAAGAGAACCGAAATATATCGATATTGATATTTTTTTTTCGATAGTATCGAAAATATATTGATGATATTTTTCAGCCGATATTATCGATATATCGATATTTTATCCTCAGTATCGAATAAAATACTTTTTTTTTTAGGTCTAGAAATTTTTAACAGTTTTCTTTTTTATAAAATAAAATTAAGCAAATGTGTGATACTGTGTCACTTCTTCTCAGGCTCGTTTGGGATGAAGGGAAACATTTTTCTCGCCGCTCAGGAGGAGGGCAAAGCGAGGCTCAGATCTGCCTCATAAAGAGAAAAGCTAAGGCCACTAGAGGTACGAACACTTTTTATGAAATATCCTCCCACTGCGTAATTTTGCTTTTCAAATTAGATAATTTATACAATATAAGTACATAGAATACAGGACAATACTAGCTTTGATGTTAAGGTTAAATCTTTAATTAAAATTTAAATTTCATATAACTGAAACTAGAAATGTTTAAGTTTATACGTGAAATTTTCTACTTTACTCAAAGCTTTATTCCCCTCCTGATACAACATCACCTTAAATCAACTTGCCATAAAGACATAAAGACATAAAGACATAAAGAATCCACTCAGAGCACCGTAAAGACACATCGCGCGCCTTATTCGAGACTGCCACTCCCAAGTCAGCCCATCACCAAACATGCTCAATGCAAAATCACAAAGCACCCTAGGGCTTGTCATTTTGACTGTAACTACAATCCACCAATTTGGCTAGTCCAAACTATGATATTAAAATATGATACCCCAACCTCCCACAGCATTAATACAGCTATACGGTATTGGTCACAACATGCCATCTAACTATAACTATATAACAACCAAAACCCCGCCAATTTGGCTTCTGTCAATCTATATCGTTCCCAACCCACTCCCAAAAGAACTCTAACCTTTCTTAAATGTTGCAATCGAGTCACCCCACCTCAACAACCTCTCTGCAGACTATTCCACCAAATTTAACCACACCCGTATTACTGAATTGCAGCTTTTCTTATATCAAGATCGCATGCTTTCTTCTAATTTTCTTATAATGCCCCCTGGTCACCTGTCCAATGTTCTAAATGAAAACTTTATTACTCTCTGTATTATCACTAGACTGGTAAATATTTGGTTAGACTTGTCTATGCTCCCCTCTGAGAAATCGCCTTTCTACAGAAACATTCCTAACTCCTTCAGCCTCTCCTCATAGCTTCTACCCTCAAACCAGAATCATCCTTGTCTGCTCTACGTTGCACTCTCTTCTAGCATATCTCCAAGTCTTTCATTTAACATAAGGGGCCCAAACTCTGTGCACACTACTCTATCTACTGGGCACCTAACATAGCTATTATACAGTTTACTTATTACTTCCTTGCTCTTATAAACAACATTGGCGATTTATTAAGGCCCCATCCTTTTAGCCCTTTACTCTCTCTCCAGCTTCCAAACACTGAAATTATGCTACTTTCAAATTACTGCTTCTAATCACACCTAAATCTTTTTTTCTTGGTCCACAGACCCAAGCCAATCCCCATTCATATCGTAGTTAAAACCTTTATTTGAGTAACCCCTAGGTGAAGAACTTACACTTTTAACTATTAAAATCATTTGCCACTTATCTGCCCACCAAGAAGTTTAATCAAAATCATTTTGAATCTTTATGCATCCTTCATTCCCTAACTGAGGTGGCCACTTAGTATCATCTGCAAACTTGAACCTTGCATTTAAGTACCTGGTCTAAACAAATTTATATATACTGCGGAACATAGTGGCCCAGCACATGAACCTGTGGGACACCCACTCTTCACTTTTCCATGATATTTATTCCCCATTTAGTTGTACACACTCGTTTTCTATTTCGCAACCACTCTTTAATACCAACCATGTACCACTCCACCTATACCACATTGCTATAACTTTCATCAGCCTTTTGTGGGGAACCTTCTCAAAAGCTTTACTACAAGCTCTAAATATACAAATATCACTGCATCCCTCCTCCGGTCCCAACCTTGCACGTCCACGTAATGTATTCCATAAAAATTCTAACACGGTTTTCGTCTGACATGACCTCACCCTTTCTGAAACCGTGCCCTGGAGTCGTACAATACCTTTTATCTCTAATATTTCTCTTATACTTCAGTAACTTTCCAGCAACCTTTAACAACAAGAGATGTTAGCCTATCTGCGCCTATTAATTTCCCAAATGTTCCCCTCTACTTACCTTTCTTATAAACTCAGGCCCCCATCAACATATCTGTTTTCCAGTTCATCCTGGCTAACCTCACCAAATTCTGCTCTTATAGTCGCTTAAAAATCACATTCAGTGCCTTTGCAATGCTGATACCACCCTCTTTCAGAATTCTTACATTATCCCATCGGCCTGCAGCTTTACCTGGATCAAACCTCATGGTCTATAACTTTAATATCTTTTACGCTCAAATTTCCAATATTCTGTAGTCTATTTTCGTTACATGCATACAAAAACTATTAGTCTCCAAACCTATTACCTCTAATCTTCTCCTCTAGTAAACACTGAACAAAATAACATTGAAAAATGTTGACCACTCCTTACTCTGACCACTACATCTTTCATCAATTTCCTTGGACAATTGTCTATTCTTCTTAAATTTATAAAAAAGCTAAAAAACTTCTTCGGGTTCTTATTACTATTCCTTGCTATTTAATTTTCTGCTCTCTCCTTTGCTCCTTATTGAACGGTTAACGTCTCGTTTCTTATTTTTCCTATAATTCTTCTAAATCATTTCCTATTACTACCCTTGAATATATTAAAACCTACGCTTTTCATTAATTTTCTCTCATTTATCTCTCTATTCCACCCAAACAGGTTTCTTCGCCACCCTAATGGGGTTATCTTTAAAAACATACTGACTGCTGTCATTCATTAAAATTTGCTTAACATGTTCCCACATGATAAAACAGTTTTTGTCTTTAAAACTCTTTTCCAGTTCCAACTTATACTAAGCATGTCTGCGTAAATTTGTAAATCACCATTCTCGCCACTCCTACCAGATCCTTCCTTATTAACTTGAAATTTGACCCAGATTATCACATTCATGTTACAATCTAATTTATATTATAGTCGCTAATTCCTAAATTCTCCCAAACTCTAACCTCATCCACCCATACTTTCATCGTTAGTTATTATTAAGTCTAATAGTGCATCGTGCCTTGTGGGTTCAGGTTCATGGACCATCTGGCACAAAAAGTTATCTATGTATACAATTTATAAATACAGAATACTATTGTCCGTATTAGACAAGGAATCCCATTTAATGCCAGGAAAATTTATAATCACCCATTATGACTATACCATTTTCTTATACTGTGGCATGCGTCTACAATTTCTTTTACAATTTCGGAGTCTAATTCTTGACTCTGCCAGGAGTCTATAAAATGCCCCTATTCTATATGATTTATTAAACATAGGATATCTACCCATACCGATTCAATATCAAGATTAGTTTTAAAGTCAGTCATTAATACAGATTGAATATTGCTTTTAATATATAAGCGCCCCACCCCCACACCTTACTTCCTCCTACGCTGGTAATAACCCCAATCAAACGTGATACCGTCTCTTTCATCATCCTCGAACGCGTCTCCATTACCCACATTCTTCCATTAACCCCCATGCCTCAGTTATGCAAAATTAATGTCAAGATCTCCCTCTATTTTGGTATAACTAATCAGCCTCAAAATCTTTTTTATTTCTAAGCGCTATGACATTTGTGTACAAACATTTTCATATAACGAAATGCCTCGCTTATTTTTTTTTCTATCATCCTTATTTGAGCCTGTAACACTAGTTTATTTATATCAACTCACTATTACGTTACTCATTGCTATTACTCTGTATCCCAGATCTTAGCCCATCCCCCCAACTTTACCCTAAGTTTCTCTTGCCTACACACCACTCTCCAACTGGTGCTGAATAAGCCCAAACACCTCTACGCATCAAGTGACCTCCATTCTGCTCGCAGAAAAATCTTTATCCAGAAATTCTCTCCACAAATCCAAAAACCTATATTTTCTGAAAAAACATAAATTCCTAATCCTTTCATTTACACTTAAAGCCCTACTCCCCCACTCCTGACCTGCACCTAACCTAGGTAAAATCCCAGAAATCATGCACCTTCTTCCGCTAGCTTTCATCTTCTGGAATAAATCTCCTATAATCTGCTATTCAATTCTTCTGGACCACTTCTATGTCCCCTATCATTTGTACCCACATGCACAATCCACATTCTGAATCCCAATTTGTAAGAATCATCTCTTATCTACTCCTATCCACGATATCAACTCACTCTGGGGTTGCCTACACCCATGTTACGTGTTTACTTTAAAAAAGTAATATACCATATAATATATTATATATATACCATAATATATATATTAAATATTATAATATATAATATATATATATTATATATTAATATATAATTACTATATATATATATATATATATATATATATACTATATATATATAACTACCCTATATATCCCCTACCTATATTTCTTTTCTCAAGGGAGGATATTAAAAATATCTTAGATTGAACTTTCATATTTTGCTAATGAACTATTCTTAGATTAAACTTAAATGGGGTTTAAAATGCATGCTCCTGGAGATTTTTGCTTTAGCGATATATTTTAGTTAGGCACACCCAAGGCGTGGGTTTTAAATAAATTGAAGAGAGGGTGGGCTTAGGGCAGATTGCTGAATAGACTAGTTTTAAAATGTGTGTGTTGCCTTAAATTTTGAATTACTTATAAGTTTGGCTCTATATTCTAACATAAAATTATGAAGAGTCCTCACAACACCGTAAAGTATATCTCTTATCGTTAAACTTAAATAATATTTTTAGTCTTGGGTTCTGAACTGTCTCCTTTTTATTAAAAGAGTAAACAGTGCCCAACATAAATTAGGTCAGGTGTGCTCTCTTTTTGTTCTATTTTTAACCGTATACTCTCTTATCTATCTCACTAAACCCTGATTTTACTTTGGGACAAGCTCTTTGTCGCGAGAATTGTTTTAGGCCAATAAGCCTAAGAATATGCAACTACATAATTCATATTTCTATAATTAGCCTTCAATTCAAAGCACTCAAGTAATAAGTTACTTTGAAATTTCACAACTGTATTTAAAATTTATATTTATATAATATTAGGTGAGTAATTATCTTTGCTTCTTTAACCATATTTTATATATATACGTAGACCTAATCCTCATTTAGGACCTCGAGCCAGTTCACTAACTGCTAATTGCCAATTAGAAATATTCTTCCAAGAATAATTTCTTATAACTTTCCAAAGTAATTTATTAGAGGACGTCTATTTAAATTATTCCTATTACCTTATGGCTATTTGAATTATTACTCACCATATAGTTTATTAAATTTTCCTTGTTACTTGGAGTATGTTGCCTTAAATTTGAATAAACTTGTAAAGTAGTTTTTTGTTGAAGATTATAATCACATTGTTTTAAAAAATTTATGGCTTTTGCAATATGGAAATTATGATGCATCCTAGCCTTCAATTCAAGAGGCTGTTACCTCAATTGAAATTAACTTTTCTAGCCTAAGTTTTCAAGTGATAAAAGTGCCTCCAAAACAAATTAGAAATTTGTGTTATTACCTGTAAATTATACATATTTAAATGCATCTTTTGATTAAAATTGAAATTCTGGTGCCTAATGAAAGTCTGATAGCCTATAAGAGATTGAGCTCACGCTATGTTTGTTTGCCGAATAGGCTATTATTGAACCTGCTTAGGCAAAAGCCTATTTAACTTAGATAGTGCTAGGGCATTAATGCATCTCTCATGGGGTTTGAACCTTAAAGTAACATGGGAAAATGCCTTGGCACACATATAGGTCTGCATTGTGCCATAGAAGGGCTCATAATCTGTAATAATCGCTTTAGACTGAAATTGTTGTAGTAGGCTATTAGATTAACAATTTTAGGCTTTTTCTTTTTTGCATAATTAAATGTTGTAAATACTTTTTGCTTAGATCACTATCTTGAATCAGTATCCTCTCTCTTGCTATTAGGCCTATTTTTATTTGTGCTGTGAATTATACAGAATCGGTGCATGGACAGTCCTCACTCTATTACCTACATATTGCGGTTGTGCATAAGCTTATTTTTTACTCACTTTTAAACATTGATCTTACACAATTATTAGGGGCTTACTTTAATTTAAAGTTCTTTAAATTTACTGCATTTAAATTAATGTGTGAAGCTAATGCCAATCATTCTTTGCTTTAATTTTATTAGGACTACTGTCGTCAGACAGTTTCCGCATTAAAGATTAAAGATTTGTTTTAAGACTTCTATCTTTGGGTAGTGGTCTTCCTTTAAACATTCATATCTATATTTTTTGACCTATTGGTTTTAAACCTTTTACACAACCTTTTACACTTATTTGGCATATTTGGAATAAAACATTCCTTTGTAAATTTACTTACGTACTTCACTCTGTCTTTTCTAAACATTGACAAGAATTTGCCCTTGCGCTTTTAAACGTCTACATTAACCTTTTGGCATTGGTTTAGTCCCTTTATATTATTTAGCCTATGGGCTTTTTAAAAAAAAAAAACTTATTTGACATTACATATGTTTGTTTTTTTTGCATTTTGCCATCGGTTCCTTTGGAAAAAAAATACTTTTGACCCATGTGGTATTATAATGATAGTTATAATAATAAAAAAAAAGATTTTGCTTTGATCCTCATTTTAATTCTGGGTTTAAAACTGGTTGCATATTCGGATATCACCTTCAACCTTTGCCACTCCAAAGCAATCTAATTATTGTATCTGGCTTTACAACAGTGCCTATTAGGCCTATATCACAAACATG
>JABUQX010035549.1:15000-43147 GCA_015478945.1 Trachelipus rathkii | reverse complement strand
GAAAACGTGAAGCCAAAGCTCCCAAAAAGGAGAGAAAGCTCCATTCTCCCACCCGCCAGTATGGCGAAACTCCACTCAGACACACCACCTCGCCTTTGTTTTGGCGAGTGCTCTCCCACTGAGCTACCGGTGGCTTTTAGTATAAAAAATATAAAAATACCAAAAAAAACAATAAATCCTAAATACATAAATTCACAAGCACATACATATAATATATACCAAAATAGATAATACTATATATATACTATATATTATATATATAACTATATAATATATAAATATATATTCTATGTATATTATATAATATGTAATATATAATATATAATATACTATACTATATATAATTATAATATTATATAAATATATATATATATAATATATATATATATATATATATACTATATATATATGAAAATTCGACTCGAAACGCCAAGAATCAAGAGATGCGACGAAACCACAGCTTTGCTGTTAGACAATGCACATTGATTTTCTACCACTGGTCCATTACACATGCAGATTAAGAAAAGCTGTCGGAAACGAGTCTTCATGCCCTAAATTTGTATAAACTGTTTTGAAACAATTCGGTACTGCCTTATAATTCCATATAGAAGGGTCTGGGAAAACCCTTGTGTGTCATTTAAATTTTTCCCATGAACAGCTGGGCACAGCATAAACAGAAGTAAATGCAAGGACGGACATGGAAAACACAATTGAGTGCGACAAATTTGCAATGAATAAGACGTGGAAGAATTTCACCGCGCAAGATCGAATCCATTCAACACCAGCCCTCTCAAATAGATATTAAAGTCGAAGGTTCGAGCCCCATTGAATGAAATTTTTCTACGTCTTGTAGTTGTTAAAATTGATTGTTTCTTGCCCTATAGTTGGTATATATATTATAATATATATATATATATATATATATATACCAGATATCAATCTTTTGTAAAAACACCATTATAATTCAAAAAAATTAACTTCAGCTAAATATTTTTATATATAAAGATCTAATAAATAAATATATTTAAATTCCATCTTCGTATAATAAATAAAATCTATTTTGTTAGTTTAAATGTATTTTTAGATAAAAAATTTATTAATCGCCTTATGGTGTTGGGGGTTAGTGGTGCTGAACGTTGTGAATTGAAGGTCCGAGTTGATTTCCCAAGGTTCAGTTATCTTAAGTGGATATATGTACCCTGGTAAAAGAATTGTTTTTTTTTTTTTTCCTGTTTTTTTTTTAGCACAAAATCAAAGTTCGAGCGTGTAAGAATCAATATTTTAAAAGTTGAAACATAATTTCCTTTTAATTTCTTTATTTTAAAAAATTTAAAAAAGAAAAAAAAACCCTTTTTTCCCTTCTTCATCAAATGAGCATCGAAAATATGCATCAAGATCAGAATCAACACATTGTACCATTAGGCTATCCAAACTATCGACAGTCTGATATTATATATAGTTTTATATATTATATAGATTATATATAATCTATATTATTATATTTTAATTATATATCTATAAATATATATATATATATATTAATATATATATATATACATTATCTTATATAAATATATACTATAGATATATATATATATTATAATATATATAATATATATATATATATTATATATATATATATATATATAATATATATTATATATATATAATATATATCATATATATATATATATATTATATATATATAGTATATATATATATAAAAAATATATAATAATATATATATATTATAATATATATTATATATATATATATTATTATATATAATATATATATAGATATATTTTACTTTTACAACTTTATTTCAACTTTTCATTTTGATAAATTAATGATAGAAACTTTTTTAATTATCAACAGTCACATATTAATAGAAATGATGAATATGCAATCATATTCCTAATTATTTTATATTTTCATATGATTGTTTAATATATCACTTTTTCAGTTAATAATTACTAAATTGTCTTATGCATTCAAAATTTCTATATTCTCAATGAAATAGTGTTCTTTTTTCCTAATAACCTTAAAAGTAGTTCAAAATAGGGCATTGATTTCAAATTTGTGGGAATGTCATCATAAGGTTTTAATCCATTATTACTTCGATTACTGAAATATAGAAATGTATGAATGATATTGAAGGATATAATAAAATATAGAGGTGAAAGGCTTTAGTTCTAAAAATTTTAATTTTGAAAAGTTCTTCTAGAAAAGGAGTTTAAATAATGATTAGTCAATTGGGGTATTTTTTGTTTGGAAAAAAAATAATATCATAATCGTGACTAATAATTGTATACAGATTGAAAATACAAGATTCTCTATTCAATTGTAAATACGACCAAATCAGTGAAATCTGAGCAACACGGATTTACAACACACATCATATATATTATATATTATATATATTATATATATATTATATATATATATTACTATATATATAAAAAATTTCACTCGACGCAGGACTCAAAGAGTCGACGACAGCTTCGCTGTTAGACAATGTACATGATTTTCTACCACTGGTCCAATACAAATGCTCGATCAAGAAGCTTCTCGGAACAGTTCCATGGCCTGCTTCGGATAACTGTTTTAAAAAATCGCGTAACTTATTAACAAATCATAGAAAGTGTCTGGAAACTGTTGGAACCCTTGAACATCCCGTTTAGGTGCTTCTGGTTACAAATAGCCATCCAAAAGAGGTAAAGCAAGGCGGACATGGAAAACACAATTGAGGCGACAAATGTGCAATGATAAGACGGGGAAGAATTTCACCCGCGCAAGGACTCGAATCATCAACAACAGCCTCTCAGATAGATATTAAAGTCGAAGGTTCGAGCCCCATTGAGAATGAAATTTTTCTACGTCTTGTAGTTGTTAAAATTGATTGTTTCTTGCCTATAGTTGCGATTATATATATATATATTATAGTATATATTATATACTATATATAGTATATATATTCATTTTGTAAAACATTTGGGAATGATAATAATTACTTCAGCTCTAATATTTTATATATAAAGATCTAAAAATATAAATATTATTTCATTTTATTAAGAAGAATAAATTCTATTTTGGTTAGTTTAAATATATTTAAGATTATAATTTAATTAAATCCATTTTTTATATAGATGTTAGTGTGCTGACTTGTGAATCGAAGGTCCGGAGTTCGATCCCAGGTTCAGTTACGCTAGGGGATATATGTACCCTTTAAAAGATTGTTTTTTTTTTTCTTTAGCACAAAATCACCTTTCGCGGGCAGGGCCCTATTCAAAGAAGGAACATAATTTCCTTTTAATCTTCATATTTATATAAAAACTTTTCCTCTTCAATCCAATGAGCATCGAAAAATATGCACAAGATCATAAGAATCCAACAGCATTACCATTAGGGCTACCAAACCTACGACATATGATATAATATATATGAGAATATAAGTATATAGTATACTACGTATGAATATAGTATATAGTATGATATATATTTATTATATATATTATAGTATATCGTATATATATATACATATATATTATATATTGATATGTATATATGATAATAATGAGTATATTAGGGATTATATATATATTATATAGTATATTTACTATATTATAGGTAATATATATACTATATACAGTATATATAGTATATATAGTATATAATAAGTATTATATATATTATATATTTAGTAAATATGATTATATATATATATAGTATATATATATTATCTTACGTATATATATATATAATAAGATATATTATATATATATAATATATAGTATATATATACTATATTATATTAATATTATATATATATATATATATATATATATATAGTTATATATATATATATAATAATATATTATATATATATATATATACATATATATATATATATAAATATATATATATATTATATATATATATACTATATTATATATATAATACTATATATTTATATATATATATAGTATATATATATATATATTATATTATATATATATTATATAGTATATCATACTTATACTATATATAATATATAATAATATAATATATATATATAACTTTCAATACTTGATTTCACTTTTCATTTATGAATAAATTATGATAAAGGATCCTTCTTTTATGAACAGTACATTAATAGATTTTTTAAGAAATATTTATTATTTTAATATTTCATAATTGATTCTTACATACATTTTCCATTAATAATTACTAAATTGTTTTGACTGCAATCAAAATTTCTATATCCATGAAAATAGTGTTTTTTTCCCCTAATAACCTTAAAAATAGTTTATGATAGTCATACAAAAAGTTTATCAAATTATCTTTGTCATGCAAAAGGTTTATCAAATTATATCTCTCATGAAAAGAGTTTGTCAATTTATTCTTGTCATGCAAAAAGTTTGTCAAATTATGTTTGTCATAGAAAATCTTTATCAAATTATGTTTGTCATGCAAAGAGTTTGATAAATTATGTTTGTCAGGCAAAAGGTTTATCAAACTGTTTGTCATGCAAAAGGTTTATCAAATTATGTTAGTCATGCAAAAGGCTTATCAAATTATATTTGTCAATTTGTCAAGCAAAAAGTTTGGCAAATTATATTTGACAGGTAGCATCGAATAATTTAAAATTCGTATAACAACACAAAATGGAATAATGAGTTTTGTTATTAATTGTGTCTTACATCAATTGAGGAATAAAAATGTATACTATAATATATATATAATTATAAGTTATATTACTAATGAACAATTTCACTCGACGCAGGCTTCAAAAAGAGCGAGACAGCTTCGCTTTAGACAATCGTACATGATCTTTCTACACTGGTCAAATACCATGCCAGATAAAGAAACGCTTCTCGGAACAAGTTCATGGGCCCTGCTTCGGTATGAAACTGTTTTGAAATCGGTACTCATTGATATATCTACTAGAAGGGTCTTGTGGAAAACCCGTGGGAACCCTGACATCCCGTAGGGTGCTTCTGGGTTTATCAGAAAGCAATCCAAAACGAAGTAAGCAAGCGGACATTGAAAACGCAATTGATAACAACTAAAATTTGCATGGATAAGAACTGGATGTCTGATTTTAATTGGATTGCCCCATACTAAATGTAAGATTCGTAGTTTTGCCAGCGTCTCCAAAGGAGCCTGAGAAGAAATTTTTCCTCCGTCTTATTGTTGTTAAAATGATTGTTTATTGCCTATAGTCTGGTGATATATATACTATATAATATATATATATATATAATATTTATTTATAAGTACTATATATTATATATTCAATTTTTGTAAAAACACCATATAATTCAAAAAAATTAACTTCAGCTAAATATATTTATATATAAAGATCTAATAATTAAAAAATTTATTTCATCTTCGTATATATAAATAAAATCTATTTTGTTAGTTTAAATATATTTAAGATTATAAATTTATTTTATCGCCCTCATGGTGTTGGGGTTTAGTGTGCTGAAATTGTGAATCGAAGGTCCGGAGTTCGATCCCAGGTTCAGTTACGCTAGTGGATATATTACCCTGTAAAAGGATTGTTTTTCTTTTTTTTGTTTTGTTTTTTTTTAGGCACAAAATCACCTTTCCGCGTACACGGGTTTATTCCTTGCAAGGAAGGAGACAAAAAATAATAACTAATTAAAAAATAGAATATGTCAGACTTCTTTGTGCTTTGGATTTCCTTTAATGCTTCTATTTTTATAAATATTCTCCTCTTCATCCATGAGCAATGATAAATATGCATCATTTAACCAACTAATTAACAGCAGTTTCTTTGGCCTATTCCTCTTCTGCAAGCTTCTTTTTCTGCTTTCTTTTTTTCAAATAGGGCATTGATTTCAAATTTGTGGGAATGTCAGTTAATTTTTATTTCAATTTAATACCTCATAAGAAAATATAGAAATGTAGAAATATATTGAAAGATAATAATAAAATATAGAGTGAATTTTTAGAATTGTTAACAATTTTACATTTTAAAAGTCCCTTTAGACTTAGCAGTTTAAAAATGACTATTTTGTATTCGGTCGCTTTCTGAGTGTGAAAAATGTTATATTGTAGTTTGGACTATAAGTCTTTTGAAATACAGAATAGATATCTTATCATTGTAGAATTACGACAAACAGTGAAATCTGAAAAACACGATTCACCACACACACATATCAAAGTATATATATTAATATATACTTATATATTTATACTATATTAATATATATATATATATATATATATATATTATATATATATATTATATATATAATACATTATATATATATATAATATATTATATATATATAATATACGAAAAATAAATGTCACTGGTTTATCCCCGTCTTTCCGTCTGGGAGTTGAGTAAAAACCGTTAGAAATTATTCTTGTTACTTATCCTAATCTCAAAGGCAAATAAACTTCTGAAGTAGATGTTACAAAAATTCTTCTAAAAACTCTCTGAAAAACTCTCTTAATCAATGTACAAAAATTGTGTTTAAAATACATAAGAAAAACAAAACTAATATAGTATTGAATAATAATAAAGTGATTAATATAAATAATAAAAATATATATTTACGAGTTATTACTACATAAACATAATAACAATATTTAATTTTAATTTAACTTTAATTTACTTTAATAATATCAAATTACATATATTAAAAATTTCCCAATGAATATTTTTCATCGGAATTCATACATCATGATATATTTAAGGCAGAAAATATTTAACAAACCTCATTCTATACCATTCATCTTTTAATATATTAAAATAAACACAATAGTTAAACATAAGACAACAACCTATACGATACTATGGTAGTTGTAAATTATTAAATTAAGTTATTTAATTGACAATTATTAAAAATATATAAAATATAAAAACAAAATATTCTTGACAACATAAATAAAATAATACTTTATATAAAAACATAAAAAATTCTAGTAAATTCAAAATGTAATAAATATTTGCAAAAATATTATTATTATAGTTATTGCTATATTATTATTATTATTCATTATTACATTATGTATTATTATATATTATTATTAATTATTATATATTATGTATTATTATATTATTTAATTAGTATTATTATTATTATGTATTAGTATATATCATTACCATTGATACTATCAACAATATTGTGTGGTATTTTACTATTATTATTTTTTTGTTCCTATCTTGAGGATTTCAAAACAATTATACTTAATAGCAACGCTGGTCATAATAAAGATTATGTACAATAAATTACTACTTCTAACTTCATAGTATTTTAATTAGTGAATTTTTAGTTTTTTTCACTGTTTTTTAATTACTTTAATTGGTGCATTCGAGCTTGCCAAAAATATCCTACCCATTTGGGATGAATAGCTTCGTTATTGCAGCGGCTATTAAGTTTTTTGTTCTGTTTTTTCAACTTTTAATTTCAATTTTTATATTTAAAAAAAATAAGGAAATTACAAAATAAAAATACTATATTTAAAATATAACAATATTATTATATATAGTATATATATATTAATATATATATAATATATTATATATATAATATATATATATATATAATATATATATATATATATAATTATATATATATATATTATATATATATATATATATTTATATATAGTATATAATATAGTATATATATATATATATCATCTATACATGTGCAAATATCACATTATACATATATATATTATTTTCATTTTATAATATATTTTGCACATTATATAAAGAAACTGTTTTTAATATTTTTGGAAACACATTGTATACTCATCTCATACTTTCAAACGTCCACAAACTTTCTAAGCCTAAGGCTTGTTTCCTTCCCTCTCTTCCCGCTCCAACTGAAGCAAGATGTCCCAGAATGGTGCCTTTTAAATAAGGCTTCGGTTCTACTTCCCCCACTATATCCTCACTCTTTCTCTCTTTTTCGGAACACTAGCTCTTTCTTCATGCCTGAAGGAGAGATCTATATGACAGTGGGAGGGAGTATTCTTGAAAAGAGGGGTTTGGTCAAATTGGGCATCCCTCCAGATTTAGATTTTGGGGAATGATCCCATAGGGTTTTCTGACTTTTAGGGATTTTGGGGACTTCAAAAGTCTTGAGAAATGCTTTTATATTTTTTGGATCGTTAATACCTAAATTAATGTTTGGAAGAGACATTAAAGTGTCAATTTGAAAACAGATTATTGCAGATGTAAGTAAAGTTTAAGAAATCATGGCGCCTTGATCGAATACAGACTAAACATTTAGATGGATTGTAGTGCTGACTTATCATAAACGATAGTTTAATATTTTAATGGAGTAATATTCTTAATTTTACGATATTGTCTTCCCTCCCGGAAATTGAAGCCAGGATTGGTTTCTTACTTTTTAAAAACTGCACTCAATTTATCTCAATTCAAGGACTAGAATATAATATTTAATTGTTTAAACTTAAGGGTAGATGAAGCCAAAGTTAATTTTAAATTGGTCTCTTTTGGATTTAAATTTTATTTGAATACAAAATCTGATCAAATAATTTGATATAAATTGTAATGAGAATTTTTATTTTTTCTTGAAATGAATGAATTTAAAAGAATATCTCTTTTAATAAATTTAATTTCTAAATTAATAGTGGTTGGATGTTAGCATCCTTATGATATGAAGTTAAAATTATTTATTTAAATCTATTAGTCTCTAGGATCATTTCAATGAATGTTAGTAAAAAAGATTTTTACGTCACAATATAAGAGTAACAAATTTATACAAAAGATATGTTTATAAGACATTACAATAGTAATAAGACAGATTAGTTAAAGCATTGGTAGATCATACAAAAAAAATGTTTGTGAAACATACACAATTAGTAAGAAAGTTTGGTAAAACATTAATAAGCAATTTGTGAAAGCTTTAAAACATTCACAATTAGTAAGAATATTTTGATGAAAATATCAATAAGCAATCTTTGTAGTTTGTAGATGTAATGGTTAAATGTAGAGTAATGTTTCTTTGGTTACTGTCATTAATGGACATGTGTTATTAGAAAAATGTTAATGTGCATGTGTAGGGTTTAATTTTAAATTGGTCTGTTGGTTATGTTAGGTTGCTGTAAAAATTTTAATTATTAAAATTTAATTGGAATCGTTTTAACGCTATGTGAAAATAGTTTAGTTTAATTTGGTCGCCATTCAAATACGTTAAAATGATTAAAAATTGGGGTTAGGGTTATTGGGTCTTTTATAATTATCAAATTATAAAATTATTTATTAATTGAAATTTAAAATTTGAATTGCAATTATATTTTTATTTGAATTATCTTTAATAATTATAAACTTCAAACTTGTTATGGTCAATTCTATTAAAATATTTTATTTTAATTGGGTAATTGGATCTCAACAACTTTCATCTATTATCTCAACGAAGGTGATTCTTTACCATATCAATTTGATTATAATGGGTCTTTAATAATTAAATATTTATAAAATTATTTTATTTAAACGTTAATTAAAAATTGTAAATGATTTATTTTAAAACTTTATTAAAATTAGTTTTATTTAAAATATTTAGAATGTTTCTGATTAATTTAAGATTAAATGTTCATTTAAAATATTTCTGATTATTTAGATTCTAAAAATTAATTTAAAATTAAATGTTCATTAATACTTTTATGTTTTCAAAAAGTAGAAATGCTTAGGTTAATTTATCTGGGTACTAATGTCTTTAAACTTCAATTAAAAAGTAATTTTTTAATAAGATAAATAAAATAATAGTGGTTAAATAGGTTTGGTTAGGATTAACGCAAGTTTAAAAAATTAAAATTAAAAATAAAAGTAAAATAAAAATTAAAACTAATATTCCGAATTTATATAATTAATGGTAACTTTTAAAATTACTTCTTGGTTAAAAAACTATGTTTTTAAGTCGTACGCTTAATGACTACTTAATAAAGTTCTAAATGTATCTATTTTTCATTATTTTAATAAAGCAAATTAAATGATAGGCCTTTGTTTTTTTTATAGATTTTTCTTTCTTAAAATCAAAAATATTAATAATAAAAAAAAATATAAATTATAAATTATAAAGTTTCAAAAAAATTTCGATTTTTTTTATGATTTTTTATTTAAAAGGAAATAACGGACCCCATTTGCGTTTTCAACGAACAATCTAATAATAAAAATATGTATACTTATGCTAAATGAATTAAGATTACAAGTAGAAAAAGTGTAAAATGTGTAAAGTTTTTTATATTTTGTACGGATATGGAATAATAAACTTAAACCTAAAGGTTATAAAAACAATTTATTATAAAAATCAAAAGTAATTTATTTACAAAAATTTTTATACAATGTACTATCTAATGTCCTTTGAATTCAAGAAATAGTTAACTTTGTGATGTTTTCTGGCAATCACCTGGTCTCCCGCCATCCATAAATCTGTAGTTCCACTCACGTTTCTCTTTGCCCAAATCTTCTGTTTGAAATTTCTCTTCTTGAAGTTAAAGACTTAGAGAGTTATATCTCTGTGTGGTTTCTTTTCTTCGTGTAACTCTTGAAGTTACATCCCTCGGATCTCTGAATTGCTAATGAGGTTCTCACGCAGGATCTCCGTTCAAGTTTACTGAAATCTCTTTTTAAATCTCCTGGCCGAAATATCTAACTTTCGTTGCATATTGTCAAAATTGATCATAATGCCCATAACGTTTTAATTTGTCATTCGCAAACCAGTAGAAGGTTGTGTCTGAACAGGTATAATAGATTTCATGTTACTCTTTTTTTTCCAATGACAAGAAGCATTTTGATCTAAAGTTATAAAAATACTTAATTCTAAATGGAAATTCTGTCATCATAACTAAACCTAGAATCGTTATAAATCTAATCAAAATTTTTAACAATTATCTAAATAAAAATAATGAATTAATTATAAGGAATTGAGAGAGAATAATAATTCATATTTTTTCTTGATTATCTTTTTCAACCATCAACCAAGATTCCATTTAAGCTTATTTTCTATCAATTTTATCTTATATTTACATGTTTATTGATATTAATATTTTAAATAAATATTTATTATGTTGTTCTATTATAATAACGTATTTTCAAAAGAACTAATCTTCAAAGTGTTCTTGATATAAGTTTTCTATTTTTACTTAGATAAAACTATGTGGTTTCTTGACATAATTTTTCTAATTTTAACAACAAACTATGTGTTTCCTTACCTTTTCATGTACAGAAAGGCACTTTTTATTTTAGAAAGTATTGGTGGCAAATTTATTGAGAAATTATGGAGAATTTCATGTCCTAAGTCTTCAGTTTTCAATGACTCAATTCTTCAAATCTCAATGTTTTCAAAATATCCAACTTTAACTTTCAATTTCTAAATTTAAGTTTTATAATCTTTAATACTCAGTTTTTAATCCCTTATTTACAATTTTTACAATTCTGAGGTAGTTTTATAATACTATTTTGGTTAACATACCAAATAATTTTTGTTACAAGCTTTTAGGCTTTAGTCCTATTATAGAGATGATTTCTAGGACTATGAGCCTGGATTTGAAATATATTTTATGTGTTAAGAAAAGTGTTGAAATGTTTCAAACCTGGTTCAGATCTTAAATTTTGTTGCATACCTGTTTATCTTTCTGTTTAAATATTCTACTTATTATAAATAAGTTCTATCTAATGTTTAACTTTTCTTTAAGAATATCTTTTGTAATAAAATTGGTAATTGTTGGGCTTATTTTCTTAGCCTTAAATCATTATCATTTCTAATTCTTTAATGAATGAGAAGTCAACAGCAAGACTCTTTTCATAGGTCTTATATTTGTTTTTACTGTCTCTTGACATTCTTAAACATTTTAGACACAAATTTAAAGTTTCTTGTTTTGTTTGTTATTACCTAAATCAATTTGTTCTTTCTGTAGTGAATGAATGAGAAGACAGCGGTTAGACAATTCTCATAGTGTCTTATACTTTACTACCTCTCCTCTTAACATTCTTTAGCATTCTAGAAACAAAATTGAAGGTTTATGTTCTGTTTTTTGATTATCATAACCAATTTGTTCTTTTTGTAGTATAAATCTTAAGTTTGATAATGTAGTTAATATCTGTTTGACAGCATATGTTAGTATCTGTTTGATGACATATGTTAGTGTCTGTCTTTTCATGTACTTTCTGTAATGTTTTCTTTAAAGTCTTCACTTAAAATATATAAATTTTCTGTTATATATATATATATTTCTATTAGTTTTCTGTAAAAATATGTATTGTTTTTATCATATACATATAGAAATGTAAAAATGTACATTTAATATCACAAATATATATAAATGTATAAAAATAGTTTTCTAATGTGTTTTCTGCAATGAAATATGAACTATAACTATATATATTTTATTTATATTTTCTGATAAATAAAATATAGTTTTCAATGTGTTTTCTGTAATATTTTCTGTAATATGGAAGTTCTATTTCTTTTTCTTGATCTTCTATCGGTTCTTTTGAGACCGGTTTTTATTAAAAGTTCTTTAAATGTTCTAAATGTCTTGATGAAGAAGACGTTCCACAGCAAATTTTAAAACTCATGAATGAGTGAAGAAGGCGTTCCACAGTAAATTTTAAAATTTTATGGTTATGTTTTATTTTCTATTTTCTCAACTAAGTTATTGAAGGTTTGAAGGTTTATTTTATGATCTTTATTCAATGAATAAACTTTTTACTATTATCCTTGTCAGGATAGATGTTCCTAGGTAGGCTATTTTTCATTTTGAGTTAACTTAACCCTTTACCATATTTTCCTATTTTCATTTATGGCATTAATTTTTCATTATGGAGAAATAGAAAACGCAGGTGGTTTTAAATACACCCTTTTTAACACTATACATTAGGTTTGGGTTGAAAACACCACAAGATTGGGCTGAAGGTCAAAGTTCCTACTCTAATTTATTAAATTGAAATTATTTTTCAATGTGATATTTCAAATTAATTTTTTCTATCTTCAATTTTTTATTTTGAAATCTTCTTCTCAAACTAAATATTATAAATAAATGTAATAATTTTTATATATGCCTAAAGAGGCTTTCCTTAACCTAAATGAAAGTTTTCAATACTTTCCTAACCTATTTTCGAGTTTTCTCATAGGTAGAAACTAACTAGTTTATTCTGTAAAATCTTTACTGTAGATTAACAATTCCTGAAGGTATTTCTAGAATTTTTGTAAAAATCATGGTTCATTCCTTACAAATTGTTGTATTTAAAATTCCTGATTATCTTTAAATTCTGAAATAGTAAGGATTTTCTGTCCTTTTCACAAATGAGACTCGAATGATTCTGTTTTGTGTTCTTGTAACAGAATTATCAAAAGTTTCGTTTCTGGCTGTCTAAATTATCACAACTTTTGACCTTTAAACTAACTTTTCTGTGCTAGTATTTATAAAAGAATGAACCTTTTTTCTGTTCTTTATATCTATTCCTATGTTCTGTTGGGTAATTTCTCTCCGTTTACCCAGTGATAGGCCTACTTGGCTTTCTTTTATCTTTAAGCAAAGTGTCCAGATCCACTTAGAAGATAAATATCTGTTTCGTTATCTAGGGTCAATTGTTGATCAAATTTATACCATTGAAAACTTATTATGAAACTAAAGTTTCTTCAAGATATTTAACAAGAATGTAATCAATCAGAATTCCTGGGAACGGTATCAAATAAAAGATTTCTATCGAAGTTGTCCAATTCTTCTTATGATGTTGATCTTCTTCTTGGATATCGCACCAAAATATTCTTTTAATTCATCTTGTCCAATGAAAACTTATTATGAACCTAATGATTCTTTGAAATGTTAAACAAAAATGTAAATTTATTCGAATTCTTGGGTAACTTGTATCAATGAAGAGATTTCCATCCGAAAGGAGTCCAATCTTTCTTATGATGTAGGTCGTCTTCTTTGAGTCGCAATCCAAGATGTCCTTTATTTCCATCTTGTTAACTTCTGATGTTATTTTTCATATCAGTTTTCCTTTCTGATAGTATTATATCTTGAATCTTAAAATTAGAGAAAACTATCTGTATCTTTTATTTGGAACTTTTGTATTTCAAAATTTAACCTAGGTTTCTTTTCGGTGAAACTCTAATGGTTGAACAGAATGAAAATTATTATTTTCTTTATTTTTACCTTTCCTATAAACTATGGTTTTTAAATAGGAATAAGAAAATATTACTATTAATTAATGTTTTTAGTTAACAATAAATAATCACTATTTATTGTTTTATGATTTGTATATGATTTGACATCTATTCACATGTTTTTTTTCCAAAAGTTTGATGTAAAAATTTTAAATAAATTATAATAATTAAAGTTTTTCTTTCTCTGAACTTATTTGTTCATAGAATATTTCAAGAATACTCACCACATCAAACCTTGCCTTTTATTCGTCTTTATGTCTCTTAATGAGTCTTCATCAAAACTATGTTCACTTGAGCTTACTCAGAATATCATATAAGAATTAAAGACTTATAAATGCATATTTTTCTCCTAGACCTACTATAAAACTTTTGTCACATGAGTTCTTTTGAAAATCTCTGAGAATAAAAAGTTATCATGATGTAAGCTTTGGTATTCTTGAACTTCTTAAATGATTTGAGTAGTTTTGCTAACTCCTTGGTTCATTAGTGCAAAATTACCAAACATAAAAATTATGAGGATGTGTCTATCCATCATTTATATTTTCTTTAAAATTCTATTTTCCTGTTTTTCTAAACAAAAGAACAGTTAATGTTATTTCTTAAATATAAGAACATATATAAAAATTTTGTTTTCAGAAATTAACGATTGGTAACGAAACTTTACATTTGGGACTGTAGAATAAGACAAATATTATTCCTACGTATCTATTATTTCATAAATTTAATTAATTTAATTCAAAATATTACAAACACACGGCTATCAGACCCTTCTTCTTTCAAAGTCTGCTAGAATAAAACAATATTATTCCAGTGTCTTAGCACGTTATAAATTTTAATTTAATTCTAAGCACTTCATTGTTCTTCTTATAAGATTGGAAGTGATAATTAATTTCTTTATTTCATACCTTCGTTTAATTTAATACTTAAGTTGGATTTATTTAAACCTCTTTTTCTTAAGAGTTTCTATTTTATTTATTGTTTCTATAAGATTATTTTCTATTAATCTTATTTTATTTTAAATAATATTAATTTCTTCTTAATATTTATTCATGGTTGACTGTTCTTTTATTCTGTTGAGGAAAGAACATTATTTTCTATTTATCCGATATTAATTGGATATTAATTAAATTTTATTCCAATTAATTTTTATTTGTTTTCAATATTTATTTGTAGTTAAATGTTCTTCTTTTCTGCTGGAGAAAGAACATTGTTCTTCATAATTATCTATGTGGAATATTATAGTAGCCTTTCTTCGTTAATTATTTGTAAAACTATAAATTTTTATAATTTAATGGAGATTTAAATTTTAAATTTTAATGTTTATCCTTCCCCTTTTTGATGATCTTTGCTTGATTCAGAGAGTGATATGAGATTCCATGTGTTTTCATTTAAGATGACATGTTCCATCCTTTCTGAAGGAAGACAAATCTTAATTAGAATGAAAGCAGTGAAAAGCAATCAAACGCGAGGACGCCATATGTTAGCATTATCAAGCTGTCAAAAATTCTATAATTGTTTGTGAAATCTTATGTAGATCAAAACTTCTTTTGTTAATCTATGCTCTTCCTTATCTTATGAAGGCAGTTTACAAGCTTGAATATGTTCTGTATGTCCATCTTTCTTTCTTCATTATTATAAAATTTCCTATAATTTTATGTAAATCTGTTTTAAAATATTGTTTTTTCTCTTTTTAAGAGAATGTTTTATTAAAACTCTTGTTTTCATATTATTTCAACAAGTTAATTTCCAAATAGTATTTGTACTTTTCTTTAAAATTTGTCACTGTTTATTTAAATTTGTGTTTTATTTGTTCGGCTAAAGAAGATGGTTTCTGTCCTATATTCTTTGCCTGAATATTTCTGTTAAATTTAACTGTTGGTTACAGTTGATCAGTTTCTAACATTCCTTCTTCTTCTTCAATACTCTATATACTATATATGGGTATCTTCTTGTTCTTCTTCAGATACCTCTATGATTGGAGATAATATTGAGGGATAATATTCATATACTTGTACCTCGGATATATCGAAATCATCTTGATCATATCCGATGTCTAACCTTCAGTACACCTTACACTCCATCCAATGTTAAAATTGTCTGTTGTAAATATCCTGTCAGAATCTACCTCCCTTGAACTTCTTCTGAATAATTTTAATGTGGTTCACGATTAATTTACATCATCTATATTTATTGCTGATATAACATTCATTAAGTCTAAAAGCCAGGATTCTATTGTTCTGCTGTGTGCTCATTTCTTAATGGGGATAATACATTGAAATTGCTGTACTCAAATTTTTATTCGTGTGGAGTACATATAATTATGATTCTTCTATATTTCTTGACCATTATTCTATTGTTAAAAAGGAATAGATTTGGAAAGGAAGAAAAGTTGGGAAGAATTTTCTTCATATATAGTTTCTATGTGTTATTTCTGTGTTGTTCATTTGCATTCCATTAGGGATAGTTCACCTTCTGTATCTTCCCAACCCTCTTCTTTGGATATGATGTTTATTGTCTAGATCAAATATATCTTCAATATATCATATCAGTATTAGCAAACCAGTGATTACTTTTGAGTCTCTTAGCTCGTTATTTGTAAGAGGGGGACGGATAAGGAATAGAACCAAAATATTCACTCAATATGTTACATGACTTTATTGACATTCTGAAATAACCTATCCTTCTATTTTTCATTTAAGTGGGCCATTCTATTTTTGGTTGTCCATTTTGGTTCATTAGATATAGACTTTCCGTGGATATGGTTCTTCAACATCTTCCTATTTTTCTATAGATTGAGTAGTTATAGTTGTGTTCTCTTTGGGAAGTTCTTGTTCATTGTGGAGTCTGTAATATCTAACGAGAGGTCCTCAATTGGTTAGTGTATTATGTATTAATTTTTGTTATGATTTCAAATTGTTCATTTAATTCTTTTTCTCTTTTATTTTGTATTTGCTCTTAACTTTTGTTGATTTGAAGTATGTGATGTTTGTTAAATTAATAATCTTTTATTAATTTTAATTTATTATATAAAGTGAACTACATTATGTCCTTATGTTTTCTCTAAATGTTTCTTAATACTTTTATTTTAAAATAATTATTTAATCTTTTCTAAGATTTTAGTCTCGTAGATTCATCTTCATATCTTCAATTAGAATGAAACCTTTTCTAAATTCTATTTTAAGTTGGTATTTTCTAATGTCCCGTTCAAAGAGATGATATTTTTTCTAAATAAAATTATTTTCTGATAATTAATCTGGGTTGGATTGAATTCAGTTTATTATAGTATTATTTGTATTAATTATTATAAAGTTTTACTGTGTTAATTATCAACAATCCTATAGTTTTTTATCATTTTAAAATATAAGTTGTTCAAGGTAAGAAATGTTCATCAACTTTTTTGTTGAAGCTATGTTCTGTTGCAATACTGTGCTGGGTACAATTCAAAGTTTCTTGTATAAGATATTTTGTGAATGTAGTATATTATTATTTTTTAATAAAAAATAAATATTATTTTATAATCTGATAATTTTAAGAGTTAACATCGTTCCTTGTTAATATCTTTCTCAATAAGGGTTTTGAACGTTTCTTTTAAAACTGCATGGTAATAGATATGGATGTTTATAATCTTTATTATTTTCTTTTCTATAGGTCTTCACATGTAAGATCTATTTTGTGGTAATGATGGTTACAACGTCCCGGCGCATTTGTGAAAAGTGTATAGAAGTGTTAGTGTGTGAAGCCAAAAGATTAAGAGGAGAGAGATAGGTTTCTGTGTTTATTATTATTAATGATTATGTATAGATGCAAATTAGTTTTCATATTAGGTTTGTTTCATTGATTAATGTTCAGCTTTAGCTTATTTAATGGAATGTTGTACAATTGCTTCACTTTGTTTTATTTTTATTATTGCTCTTGTATTTGTTTTCTCATTTTAGTTTGCGAAAACATTATTTATATATTATTCTTTAAAAATATTTATTATCACTACATCATCTTTCCTAATTGTTTCAATAAATATTTTAAGCAATATTCTAATCTGAAATGTCTATCATTATAGAAGAACGTTTCTTCTGGCCTTGAAGTGTGCATAAGTTTATATTTATATATTAATTAAGGGAGTTTTAAAATATGAAAATATTTAATATTTTTCTTAATATAATTATTGAAAAATAATTTTTTGTGTATTAAATTTCTTGTTTTATAATATTTTTATATAATTTGTGTCTAATTTGTGTGTGATATAAAATTTCTTATAATATATTTTAATATCTCTATTTGTTGATATTACTCTAGAAATTTAAATTTCCTTTCTTCAGTTTTATTGTATTTTTTTTTTTTTTGTTTTCTAATTTATTTATATAAGATAGCATATCATGCCTATTCTTAGTCGGGTGTACTTTTTTTTTAAATGAGTTGGTTTCTTAAATGTTAGACGGTCAAATTTTTCCTTGTACCTTAATTGTAAAAGTGAATTCTGTGATCTTCTTGTGATGTCATTTCATATGTTCCGGTCCTGTTTCTATATTGTTTGCTGATATTTTTCTTTCTATAGTTTTATTAGATGCATTGGTTGTGGATACTATATTTCAAAGTTCTGTTTTGCAAATTAGCTTTGTCTTTTTGTTTTAGTTAAAAGTTTTCAGAAGTTCTATGTCAAGTTGGAGGTTATTTTCCTAGGAGTTTTCTGAAATCAAAAGTGAAAATCGGATTAAGTTTAGAAGGAGTTAAGGTAGATATGAAGTTTTCCAAGTTTGTGAGACCTCTAATATAGTTCTTGCAATAATAGACTAAGTAGATAGCTAAATTCTTTGTCAAGGTTCTATGGTCATGTAGAACATTTTTCATAAGTTCTATTTTGTTTAAGTTTATATTATTTGTACTAGTTTTCTTGTTACCATTTTATTTTGTACTTTATATTTTTAGTTTAGAATCTCTTTATTTTTTTTCTAAAAGGTATTTTTCAAAACTTTTTTTTTGAATTCCCATCTTAGCCCCCTAAAAGGGGAATTTTTTTTTAAAACTTTAATCATCATATTAATTTTTGCACCTTTATTTACAGTAAAGTTAGATTGTTGGTCGAAATTTGGTTTTTACCTTTATCGTTTGGCCTCTTCTTAAGTATTCCTTGGTTTTTCTAGATTCTTTTATTTTATAACACGGGACTTGGTTAGATTGAATTATGCAGCTTTTATATTATTTTAAAAATGCTAATTGTTGTTTTGTATTTTTATTTTCGGTTTAAAAAATTTTTAACAATACAGCATGGTTTTTACTTGGGATTATAGGATTATTTTAGTTTTTTATAATTTAGGCCACTGGAAGTTGGTTCTATTTGTTTTCTGTAAGAGAGAACTACTAATTTTCAAATAATTTTCTCTGACTCTTTCTATTTGATTCATTAGGTTGTTAAGGAGTCATTATGGGTTAGTTGAGACAAAGCTATTGTTCGGCTCAATTGACCTTGTTCCTGAGTAGGGCAGTTGCCACCCTTATTGAAAGTCTTACCTCTTACGGTTTTAATAACTGTGACCATTTCTGGACAGCTGTATGATACTATTTTTGTTAATCATGGTAAATTTTAAATATTCATATTAAACTATTAAAAATACTCTCTAGACCTTTGTATCATTTATGGTATCATTTTTATCATTCAATTCATGGTGCCAAATGAGTGATTTTTTTAAACAAACATACAAATATAATTTCAATTAATATATTCATTATATTATTATTAATGATTATATTATATTATAACATAATTTTAGAAAACACACATATTGTGGGTGTAATTTGGGTTTGTATTGTTTTTTTGTGAAACGCGTATTCTTTGTTATTAGAGCCCGGAATGCTATAGAAAGACAAATTAGAGCATTATAAATTGGATTAATCTTAAAGTCAAAGTTCGTGGCTTAAGTTGTGACTTCTTATTTGGGAGCTTATTTCCTTCGTGTTCAATTCTGCTGCATTTACCCATAGATTTTTTTATCTAGGTCATCTCATTTCAGTCGGCCAACTATTTGTAAATCTATAGAACTCGCCCAGGGCCTTTTCTTCGTATCCTTTCTTTTTTAATGTACTACTCTTGTTGTTCAATAATATCTAACTATTGACGCATTTCATTGTCTGATTGACTTCATCCTGAGCCGAAAACAAATGTATTATACAAAACGACATTATCAAGACGTTCATTTCTATTTTTCTTTAACAAACTTCTCATCTACTCGTCTAATTAATGACTTTCTTGGTGAGAGTTTAGAACAAAGAAACTTAAGAAAAGACCATTTCTCTCTATTGAATTATTTAATAGGGTATATTTTATTATAATTTAATTCATGTTAATATCAATTTGGTATTATTTATTTTTTTTGCAATTTTGCTTTAAAAAAAAAATTTATAATATAAATTAGTAATTATAGTATAATATATTTTATTTATTATTTTCTAATTTATTCTTGATAATAAATTCATACTATATATTTTATATATTTTTAATCTATAACAATTGCACAAAAAATGAAAATACTAATACATAAAATTGTTTTGTTATCAGAAGATATTCTTTATTTTATTTTTTTATTATTATATAATAAATAAGGTTAAAAATAAAAGAAAAAAACACTTTAAAGATTTATAATTGTTATTATTAATTTAATTATACAATTAACTTTTAATTCAATTAAAACTTTTAATGTTAATTATATAATTTGATCTAGAAATCATATTATAATATATATCTATATATAATTAATATATATATATATAGTATATAATATATATATATTAATATATATATATTTTATTATATATATATATATATTATAATAATATATATATATTATTATATATATTAATAATATATATATTATTATATATATTATATTTATAACTATTATATATATAATATAATATTATATATATATATATATATATTATTATTATATATGTTATATATTTTTAATTAATTTAATATATAATTAGTAATTAATAATTAATCTTTTATACTTTATTTACTATCTATTTGAATTAATCTGCCGAAAAAAGGATATTAATTATACTAAACTACTATATATTAGAACCTTATTTTTCTTATAAAAACATTCTTGATTACAATTCTTAAAATATTCTTTTATATATAATTTTTAAACATTTTAATAAATAACAACTCTATCTTTTTTATATGAATTTTATATAACATGATAAAAGAATAAAATTCGCACCTTTTAGTTAATTTATACATAAAAATAATTCTAGTTCTGATCTTTCTTTTTTATTTATTATATTTATTTATTTATTTTAAGTTATTTTATTTTATTTATTTATCACTTTTGGTAATTTCTTGTGTAAATTTTATATGTAAAATTCTATATAAACGGGTATAAATTATGTTGGAGTCTTCCGACTGAAACATAGAATATACCTCCTCTATATAAATTTCCAGTTGTCTTTATCTTTAGGTGTATTTTGTATATAAAAATATATTTTATATGTAAATTATTTACCTTAAATAAAGAAGTTCTGGACGATCGGAAGTCGTTTATTAGTGAGGTTTCTCTTCACCCACCAACAAAGGTTTTGGCTCATCACACCAAACATCGTGACTTTGACCATGGTTTTGGACTGGAAGAATTATATGGATGTGTAGATGACCTTACTTCGGTCACTCTCAAAGGATTAAATGGCTGGCCTCTCATCAGAAAATTCCAAAGGTACGAAGTCGATAAATCCCCTCGCTCGTCTCCTTACGATCCAGAAGAAGAATATTCCCTCGCTAGAAGAATACGAAACGAAGGTGATCCAAATCGCTCCAGAAGTCGTTAATTAGCTCGATCTAGAAGACGATATCGACCATTCCATCCGATTGCAAGCGTCGCCAGTGTATCGGAAAAACTGGTTTACCCGTCTTTCCGTCTGGGAGTTGAGTAAAACGCGTGTAGAAATTATGTCTTTTATTATCCTATCCAAATCAAATATAAAACATAGCTTAAAAAACTCTTCTAAAAAAAGTCTTCTAAAAAACTCTAAAAAAACTCTTCTAAAAAACTCTTCTAAAAAAACTCTTCTAAAAAACCTGTTTAAAATATATAGAAAAACAAAACTAATATAGTATAAATATAAATAATTAATTAATATAAATAATTAATATATATATTTAATAAAGACATTATTATATTATTTTAATAAAACTATGTAAGTTAGATTTTACTTTAATTTACTTTAAATATCAAATTACATATATTAATTTCAATATATTTTTCATGAATCATACATCAATGATATATTAAGGCAGAATATATTTAACAAACCTATTCTATTATATTCATTTTATTATATTCAAAAATAAACATATTAAACATAATCATTCTTATAAATATGAAACTTGGTAATTTAAATTATTAATTAAGTTAATTAATTTGGAAATTATATAAATCAATAAAATATAAACAAAAATATAATTGAACATAAATAAAATAATTCTTTAAAATAAAATAACAAATTCTAAGAAAGCAAGAAGTAATAATATTTGCAAAAATATTATTATTATTATTATTATTATTATTATTATTATTATTATTATTATTATTATTATTATTATTATTATTATTATTATATTATTATTATATTATTATTATTATTATTATTATTATTATTATTATTATTATTATTATTATTATTATTATTATTATTATTATTATTATTATTATTATTATTATTATTATTATTATTATTATTATTATTATTATTATTATTATTATTATTATTATTATTATTATTATTATTATTATTATTATTATTATTATTATCAATATCATTACCATTGATACTATCAACAATATTGTTGGTATTATTACTATTATTATTTTTATTGTTATTGTTATTACTATTTTCAAAACAATATTGTCACTACCATCAATGGTCATAATATTATTGTTACAATAAATTATAATTCAATTATAGTTATTTTAATTATTAATTGTTATTATGTTAATTAATGGTTTTTTAATTACCTTTATTGGTGCATCGAGCTTCCAAAAATATCTATCCCATTTGGGATGAATAGCCTTCGTTACATTGCAGCGGCTATTATTTTTTTTCTGTTTTAATTTTAATTTCAATTTTTATATTTAAAAAAAATTTAAAAAATAAAATAAAATAATATATATTAAAATATAACAATAATATGAATATAATAAGTTTTTATTTTATAAGATATATATAAATATATATTATATATATATATATATATATATATAATATATATATATATATATAATTATATATATCATATAAATATATATATATATATATATATATATATATATATATACATATATATATACATATTCAATATACATTATAATATATAATTATTTCATTTATAAATATATTTTTCACAATATAAAGAAACTGTTTTTAATATTTTTGGAACTTTGTTACTCATTCATACTTTCAAACGTCCACAAACTTTCTAAGCCTAAGGCTTGTTTCCTTCCCTCTCTTCCCGCTCAACTGACCACAAGCAGTCCCGGGAATGGGTTGCCCTTTAAAAGGTTCGGTTCCTACTTCCGCCCTACTACTAATCCCTCACTCTTTCTCTCTTTTCGAACTACTAGCTCTTCTTCCCCCCCCCCATGATTTCTCTCTTTCTCTTTTCCAGGGAGTATTTTAAAAAAGTGGTTTGGTGACACAAATGGGGCATCCCTCCAGATTTAGATTTTGGGGAATGATCCCATAGGGTTTTCTGACTTTTAGGAGATTCTGAGGGACTTCAAAAGTCTTGGAGAAATGCTTTTTATTTTATGGATCGTTAAAACCTAAATTAATGTTTGGAAGAGACATTAAAGTGTCAATTTGAAAACTGATTATGCAGATGTAAGTAAAGTTTAAAAAAATCATGGCTGCCTTTGATCCGAAGACAGACTAAATCATTTAGATGGAATGCGTAGTGCTGATTATCATAGAACGATAGTTTTAATATTATTAATGGAGTACTATTTCTTAATTTTACGATATATAATATATTATATATATATATATATTTAATATATATATATATAATATATATATATATAGTATATATATATATATATATACTATATAATATATTATATATATATATATATATATAATGAAAAATTTCACTCGACGCAGGACTCAAAGAGGCGACGACAGCTTCGCTGTTAGACAATGTACATGATTTTCTACCACTGGTCCAATACACATGCCCAGATAAGAAAGCCTCTCGGAACAGTTTCATGTCCCCTGCTTCGGTATAACTGTTTTGAAAATCGGTACTCATTATAATCCATAGAAGGGTCTTGGAAACCCTGTTGGGAACCCTTGACATCCCGGTAGGGTGCTTCTGGGTTACAAGAGCATCCAAAAGAAGTAAAGCAAGGCGGACATGGAAAACACAATTGAGGCGACAAATTTGCAATGATAAGACGGGGAAGAATTTCACCCGCGCAAGGACTCGAATCATCAACAACAGCCTCTCAGATAGATATTAAAGTCGAAGGTTCGAGCCCCATTGAGAATGAAATTTTTCTCCGTCTTATTGTTGTTAAAATTGATTGTTTCTTGCCTATAGTTGGATATATATATATATATATATATATATATATATATATATATATATATATATATACCAATTCAATTTTTGTAAAAACACCATATAATTCAAAAAAATTAACTTCAGCTAAATATATTTATATATAAAGATCTAATAATAAAAAATTTATTTCATCTTCGTATATATAAATAAATTCTATTTTGTTAGTTTAAATATATTTAAGATTATAAATTTATTTATCGCCTCATATGGTGTTGGGTTAGTTTGTGCATGAACTTGTGGAATCGAAGGATCCGGAGTTCGAATTCCCAGTTTTAGTTAGTTAGGGGATATATGTTACCCTGTTAAAAGACTAATTTGTTTTTTTTTTGTTTTTTTAATTTTTTTATCACAAAAAACACCTTTCGCTGGAAGTTTTTATATATGCAGTTTTATATATGTACCCTGTAAAAGATTTTTTTTTTTTCAAGGAAGGAACATAAAATAATAATAATAAAAAAAGGGACCTTAAGTAAACCATGGTCCTCAAAATTAATTTAGTATTTGGAAAGGTTTGGTAATAATTTTTTATTTAGGTAAAGAAAATTAAAAAAATTTATTTGCTATAAAAAGAACTTACTTTTTTTATTTTTGAGCTTCAAATTGATTTGACGTAAATATTTATTATTTGTGTCCACAATATGTGTGTTTAAATAATATATATATATATATATATATATATATATATATATATATATATATATATATATATATATATATATATATATATATATATATATATATATATATATATATATATATATATATATATATATATATATATATATATATATATATATATATATATAGATGGTCAGATTTTTTTAATGCTCACAGTATGTAACTAGAGAACGGCAGGTCCTACAGTAAAACAAATTATATATTTGGAATCAGCCGAAAATTCTAAGGATGGGATTTAACTTTTTTTTTTTTTTTTTTTTTTTTTTTTTTTGAAGTAAATTTTTTTTTTTAACTAAAGGAATTACCCTAGGGTAAACCGCAAAGATGGCAGGAGTCGGGGTCTCTCGGCCTCCCGGTGGACGACGGGGGGGACTAATCCCCCCCTCCGGGGATGGGCTCCGGAACCCCCGCTCCTCTGGTCTTTTGGTGTCGCGGGGGTTTCCTCCGACAATCCCCTCCGGGGTATGAAACGTCCCCCCCTCTGTCCCCCGTCGGCTCGAGCCCCCTAAATTTGGTGAAATAATTTTGTTTTTTTTTTTGAAAATTTTAAGTTTTTTTTTTTGGGGCTCGAGCCGACGGGACAAAGGGGGGGACGTTAAATACCCCGGAGGGGATGGTCGGAGGAACCCCCGCGACACCCAAAGACCAAAGAGCGGGGGTTCCGGAGACCATCCCCGGAGGGGGGATTAGTCTCCCCCGTCGTCCACCGGGAGGCCGAGAGACCCCGACTCCTGCCATCTTTGCGGTTTACCCTAGGGTAATCCTTTAGTTAAAAAAAAAAAAAAAAAATTTACTTCCAAAAAAAAAAAAAAAAAAAAAAAAAAAAAGTTAAATCCCATCCTTAGAATTTTCGGCTGATTCCAAATATATAATTTGTTTTACTGTAGGACCTGCCGTTCTCTAGTTACATACTGTGAGCATTAAAAAAATTCTGACCATATATATATATATATATATATATATATATATATATATATATATATATATATATATATATATATTATATATATATATATATATATATATATAGTATATTAATACATATATATATAATTATTATATATATAAAATAAAATAAAAAATATATATATATATATATATATATATATATATATATATATATATATATATATATATATATATATATATATATATATATATATATATATATATAATATATATATAAAAATATAAATATATATATATATATATATATATATATACAACGCTTATTGTGGACACAAATAATAAATATTTACGTCGAAATAAACTAAAAAATTAAATAAAATGAATTGGAAAATAAATCAATTTGAAGCTCCAAAAAAAAAAAGTAAGTCTTTTATAGCAAATTCGAATAATTTAATTTTTAAAATTTTTTTAATAAAAAATTATTACCAACCTTTCCAATACTAAATTATTTTGAGGACCATGGTTTAAGGTCCAAAAAAAGATATGTCAGACTTGTTTGGTCTTTGTTTTCATTTTAATCTTTTTATTTTTAGAAAAACTTTCCTCTTCATCCATGAGCATCGAAAAATATGCATTAACCAACTAATTAACAGCAATTTCTTTGGCCTTTTCCTCTTCTGCAAGCTTCTTTTTCTGCTTCATAGGTTTTCCTTTTTTATTAGCATCATTAACAATGGAGGAACCATTCATGAAATTTATTTCTGAATGATGATACATTTCCAATAGTTTTCAATTTCTCTTTTCCATCATCAAAAAATTTTAAGACAACTTCAACATTTTCAATAATATTATTTATTTTATGAATTTAAAAAAAAAATGAAATTGATTAACAAGTCAATGTCGTTCACTCTAAGAAATTTAAGCTTTTTTTATGATTTATTGAGTAAAGTATATTGCAGTAGTTTCCAATTTAATTTTTGTAACCTCAAAAATATCAATAATAAAAAATATTAAATAAATAAATAAAAAATAAACTAAAGGGGAACTAAACAAAACTGTGTGAAATTTATTATTTATTTTCGTTCAACTGTAGTTAATAAAAATTTCAAGTAAACAAAAATTGCTAGGTAAAATGATGAATGTATAAAAAAGTATATATATATTAATAAAAAACAAATAAAAAAACATACAGAGTTGATATACATAACTAACAATTGGAATTTCTAAGAATAGAACCTTGCAACTTTGGTTCAAGAATCCAACACATTACCATTAGGCTATCCAAACCCACGATATCTGCTATATATATATATATATATATATATATATATATATATAGTATATATATATATATATATATATATATATATATATATATATATATATATATATATATATATATATTATATATATATATATATATATATATATATATATATATATATATATATATTTTAATATATATATAATATATATATATAAATACATTGTATATATATATATATAATATATATATATATATATATATATATATATATATATTACTTTCAAATACTTTATTTCACTTTTCATTTATGATAAAATTATGATAAAATATTTTTTTATGAACAGTACCTATTAATAGAATATTTCAGAAATATTCTATTATTTTATATTTCATATGATTTTTACATACATTTTTCATTAATAATTACTAAATTGTTTTATGCATTCAAAATTTCTATATCTCATGAAATAGTGTTTTTTTCCTAATAACCTTAAA